>JAQIWH010003831.1:0-18670 GCA_034695005.1 Cryptops parisi
CAGGGTGTTCCTAAAAGGTCTAGTCAAATTTTAACAAGATGCTATGCAACAAAACAAAGCCAAGAAAGTCCATAATTGCAGACTCAATTTGCATTCTTATAGTAATTATGAGACAACCTGCATCTATCTCGGATGCAAGCATGTGTGGGTGAAATTTGCTAGGAACACCCTGTATAATAAATTTTACTCACCTCTTTCCTTTATGTATTCGGCTTTTATCTACATCGCTCCTATTGAAAACGTCAAATTCGTCGTTGTCGTAGACGTTTCTCCTTTCCGACAAAATGGTCGGTTCCGCTGGAGTCGTCGACGGCATCGATTCATTGCCTTTTACGACAGGAGAACTCCAACTGCCAGCTGTATTTCTGCTTCTATTTAAATACAAAAATTTGCAGTACAGAAAAACAATTAACAAATTTTTAAATGCAAATGTATGATAATGTGTTAATGGAAAGCGTAAAAAATTCATCAAAATGTTTGTACATATATAAGAAAACCGACACATGCAAAATAAACAAATATATATCAATAAATAAATAAAATAAATAAAATTTAAAAATGCCAGTAACCTTATCTTATTTCTATCTAAATCCATCAAACATCTTGGAAGTTCATTTTCCAACACACCATGAATGACCTTCTCCACGTCGTAGTTGTAGTATTCTAAACAAGCCTGTAGCAAAACCAAAATTTGTTGTTTTTAAAAGATCACAACAAACAATCTCTCAATAAAATACTATATAACCAAATAATAAAAAATTAAAATTAAAAATCAAACCTCTATAAAACCATCTCCCAAATCGGGAAGCAAATCCTGAACCTGAGAAATCAACGTTGTCAATTCAACGTCCGTGACGGCGGGCGAAGCGACCGCCCCTTCGCCGTATAGCGAATTGCTATTCGAATACTGATTGGTCGTTGAGGCGTTACTCTGATATTCTTGCTATACAAATATAAATAGTAGAAAAAAATTATACTGTTGCCTATAAATTTATTTAATCCTTAATTAAAACAACTTGAACAACTACTTACAAGGTTTGGAATAGGAAGACTAGGCTTTGGCTTAAGACCGTTGGGTGGTTTTTCCATTAACGAATACACGGTGTCCAATATGTATTGGAATTGAGTTACATCACTACCACAAAGTTAAGGCTCGATTGGAAAAAAGTTATATTCTTTAAAAAAAGCTAGTTTTCTGTTTTACGACCAAACTTAGCAAAAATAAAAAATATCTAAAAACATTCACATTTAAAAAAATAAAAGTAAACGCGATTTTTAAGGATACACTTCTACGTCATGTTGATGAAAAAATTCAACATCACTATCCAGTGGGAACTTCCTGTGGTAATCTTGAATAAACCTTCACAAAAAAAAATAGGTATAAATAAATGTGAAAATAATTATTATTTTCAGTAGTATATTAAATATACTACTACTACTCCACGTTCTAAGTGATTGACAGTATCGCATCAAATGTCATAGAATCACGATATTAATTAAACATGACATTGCAGCCTACCTTCCTTCCAGTAACAATGCAGTGAGCACTTCAAGATAACTTTCCACACAGTGTCGTGAGGTTTCAGCCTGGCAGTTGTCCCTGAAAAAAGTCGGTAATTTTTAAGGGTGTAAAGATTCCTAGAACCAAAAATATTTAAAAACCAATGCATAGTGCTCAAAAAAAAAAATATGAAACGAAACCATACTTTTTCAGAATAGGTGCCAAACAATGTTGATGTATAATGCAACGAACAATTTTCCGCATATCCAATTTACTTAACGTCAGCACTTTTGCTACAGCGTATGCTAATCTAAAAAGAAAAAATATTTTTATATATATATATATGTATACAGAACAACTAAACAACAAAAGTAAAATTTAATAATAAAGTAGTGATGAAAAATATCCTCATACTCCTTTTTTTCCGGATTAGACGCCCACCGCCGAATCCATGTTTGCAAAATTGGAATCACAAACTCATAAAAGGTAGCTATCCTGAAAATAAATTTCAATACGAACGATGAATAATGATTTCAACAATAAATATAATATAATATATAAATCATGAAACCTATTTCATCTACCTTAAATGAAAATCATGTTTATGAAAAACTTCGGCAGCATCGGGATACACTTCCAAAAACGCACTTAAAGTGGCAGTGATGTCCACCAAATAATAAATCGCATCGCTAATCTCATCCCAGCTCAAAGAAGAAAAACCTGACTCGTTGTTCCCATCTTCGATGGCTCTAAGAGCGGCGTCGTCATCTTTCAAACCCAACCTCATTTCAATGTTATCAAAAGCCTAGCAAAAAAAATAAAAATAAAAATACACATTTAATGTGACATTTCAGATTTTAAAAATTATATCGAGTTCAGTATCAAGGGTGGCAGTGTGAAAAAGTTCGATTGTACGTTCAACATTACCTCTAACATTGTGGTGGTCATAGCCCCAAGATCCTGAGTATACTTCGGTTGGCATTTGAAAACATTTTCTATTAACTTTCGAAGCAAGGCAGTGTTGCTCGGATGGTAAATGGCACATAAATCCAAAATTTTTGGAATGTCAAACAAGTAATAATTGTATATTAATTCTCCAAACTTGGCTGGAGTGATGAAAGAATCCTAGAAAAATAAAATAAAATAAAATAAAATATCAGCTTGCTGTAAATGACGATCGCAAAATCCGTCGACGTGAAAAAAACATACCTTCGACTCCTTGAATGTTCCCATGCGAAGAAAGATTAAGAACACATAATGAAACAAATTATGCAAGTGTTCCTTCATCTCCTCCGTTAAAAAGATGTTAACAGGATCGAAGGTCCTTGGTGCTTGGGTTAGAAAAGAATTCAAGCAGTTCTGAAGCTCGATATCAAAAACCGTTTGAGACCAAAATCTGTTGGAGAAAACAAAAACGTATATATCTTAGTTACAAATGAACTTGTGTAAAACAACCCTTCCGCTACCTGAAAACCATACTGCTGCATTTAAGTTTTATGTTTTTTTGGATACCAACAAATATTAAATACCTGTGATGGGATAAACCAAGAACCCACTTCAAGTCATTTTCGAGAATGAGAATCCGATCGAGCCAAGCTTCCTGCTTAGCAGGCATCTCTTCAATCTCGTCAGTCGAATTTGACGAAACGTCGTGTTCAGGTGGTGCGACATATTCGATAAACATCCTGTTCTCAACCCATCCCGGTGCCTG
Organism: Cryptops parisi; assembly: GCA_034695005.1. Taxonomy (NCBI): domain Eukaryota; kingdom Metazoa; phylum Arthropoda; class Chilopoda; order Scolopendromorpha; family Cryptopidae; genus Cryptops; species Cryptops parisi. The sequence continues at coordinate 3,213 of JAQIWH010003831.1, forward strand.
GAAACAACAGTGTTAAAACAACGTCTTTTATTTTTTTTTTAAAAATGAAATCCGTTGGCAATGGAAAAATGATGACAATGTTCTGAATGACAAAATTAATCAATATTCATACTCGGAACATGCACAAGATGCAAAAACGCTAGCAATCAAAAACATCGTATAATACTTAATTCACACAAAGTTGAACTTTATGCATTTTATTTTAACAAGCGACTAATCCGATCACAACGACTGTGCGATTCTAAGATGTGAAATGATTCGCACAAACCACAAGTCTTTTGACAATTTTTCCGCTTATTTTTTTTTTTTAAACCAGTTAGTTGAGAGCTGAATCCATTGAAACCAATCGCAAAAACATATTAAAGAGTTAAATCATTTTAGCAGCTTTATCGAGTTGTGTTATGAATAATTAATATGGTGTGCATCAAGTAAAAACATTCGACTATTTCTCATTATCATTCAAATATAATGCAAACGCAAACAATACGGTACAGTCCGTCCTTCGTATCCGCAGAAAGCTTTACGTCCTGTAAAGCATTGCGGTCATTCCCTAAACTACACAGTATAACAAAACTAGTTACATTGACAGCCTAAACTGATTCAGGTATAATAAATAATCCAAAGATGATTCAAAAGTAGACGAGAAGGCTTCTGCGCAGTTGATGTGCAAATACTATACCATTTAACATGACAGAAACTTGAATCTGTGAAACCAATCCCCACGGATACCAAGAATTGACTGTACAGCAAACATGTCAATGGTGAAGATTGCATTTGTGAAAAAGTTAATTTACAATGTAGGGGAAGACCGCCTATAGTGGACCAGTGGCATATCTAGAGAATGTTGGTTTAATTTTGCTCTCTCGGTGTATAATATCAACCATCGTAGTGCGATTACTTGCCACAACGTATTTCGTTAGTCTCTGAGCGTGCTTTCTGTTGCTGTGTTAGTTTGATTGTTTTTCTGCAATCTGAAGTGATTTTACAGGTAACCCCTAGTATTTTGACAAAATAACATGACTTTAAAGTAAAAGTCTGTTTAATTCAGTGAACTATATGTAATAACGTACTTTTAAGCCACAACTTCAAATCATGTCACGCAGGCTTTCCCGTTGTTTTTTTTTTTTAAAATGAACATGCTTAAAATGGACTTTAATAATTTGTCAATATTGGACCGGTCTAATATACCAGTGGACTGTCGAAAGACCCAATGAAGATGACGACAAACAGTGTTTGTACTGCTACAGCCTATTTTTTAAAGCTATTCATGGGGAAAAGTGAATCAGGTGTTTCAAGTGCAAGAAGTGGGTCCACAGTGAATGTGCAGGATTGACCAGAAGTCATTTCGTTTCCGATTTTTGTATCAACGGTGACAGTGATTAAAGAGTTCATACAAATCAAGTGTTCCATATGTGTGAACCCACAAAATAGAAAAAAATCGCTATGTGTTATTTTTTTTTATAAGTTACCCTTCGTTATGAGTTTGGTAATCGTGAGTCCAATATAGGAACATACTGGTTCAATTTAAGACTAGTAGTCTTAAATTGGACTTTTTTTTAACTTTCACAAAAAAATATTTTTTACACATTTTTCCATCAGATAAAAAAAATGAAATATGACTAACGTATTTTCTTCGTTAATAATTCTTTAAACGTGAGTTAAAGTTTTTTGTTATATCTCTTAATTACTTCAGAATAATAAAAAGTTCTTAGGCGGTCTTCCCCTACAAACAGTTAAAACATTTTCTTGGCTGCATAGTTGAATCAAGCAGATCTGAAATAAAGTATTCCCAATGAATATTACAACCAAACTCCCATTTGCAATATTTAATGACACAAATTGGAGTTTTGGGGTACAGTAGGGCCCGGCTTTTTGACATTCCACTGATATACAATGTCTATCAACTATTCCCATGTCATGTTTATCCCATGGCCTATCATAGATGAGGGCTAGCAAGGTTCTAGCCTAGGAGTCCAAAGCTAAAGGAAGCCTGGCACCTTGCACAGGGTTCCTTTTATTTGCATCAGGATGCAAATTTTTGTAAGGACCATTCCACTTTTAAGTACCCGTGTGCTATCTATCCTCACTTACATATAACTCGCATACTCAGAGTAAACGGCACTGGTTTTTTCTTCTCTCATAACGAAATTATAATTCACCACATACCATACATACATTGTTCAAATTTGGATCATCATACTTCACTTTCAAGTAGATATACACATTCTAGAAATTTAGATCATGTGTTATACCTAAAGTGTATATACTGTACTGTATATGCATGTGTGTTTATATAGTACACACACATAATGGGGCCCCTGTTAGAATGTGGAAGCCATGATCTATCCTGATGTTTTGGCAAGATAAACTTGTGTACTGTGCATATTTTTTTTCGTTTTGTATTGCTTTTTTTAAGCTCTACTGCGCATTTAATATAATGTAAAACACACTATTACGTTTTCATGTCCATTCGTAGGTAGGGAAGTAGGTAATAGGTACCGATACTTGTATTTTAATGAGGGCACCAACTGGCCTTACGACTGTGTCATTTGGCCCCATCAGACTTTATTAGTTCATAAAATACTGAAAAGATGATAAGATGAGGACGATGAAATACGGTTTCGTAATGCAGGAGGAAATGGGAGAACCCCGAGAAAACCTGCCCCTGCGGTGTCCGACCCGAAGCTGAATGCACATGGCATGAGCGGGAACCGAACCCAAGCTACTCATGCCAGAGGTATACCTCAACCACTACGCCACCACCACAGGGACTGAAATTAACAAAACAGTTAAGGTCCTATTAGTTAGACTTAGTGAAATGAAGTCCCACAGACACAAATTCTACCCCATGAGAGTTAAATTACCAATGCAAAGCAGCAAGTTAAAAGTTTCATTATCTCACCAACAATACAGAAACTGCAACTTTCACTCTCAATTAGCTATGCATCCAATACCAAGATTACTTCTGCTACTATTCAAGGTGGCACTTCCTATCCGACACTTCCACTGTTTGGCAATTTTTGCTTTTTTGATGAACACCTCGAACCTGACTCGCCGTCCGAGCAGGGCCCTACCGTACTTTGAAAACGTGTTAGTATTACAAGACGACCTGAGCAGGCACTTACATCAAGGGTTAGTTCACATCCCAATTGATTAGTTCATCAGCGCGTAGTTAGTTCACAAAGTTGCTGACAGCCATTACACCGCTCTCCGGTTATAACAATAAGGTTGTGACCCACGTTATAAGACGACAATGACGCGCTATGAACTTAAACCGATGCCATTTATCCCGTAGCATGGCACGCGGATAGCAGTAGACCCACCATGGTGCCTCGTGTCAGGCTGTTGTCTGTGAATCAATGCCGGTGTACGCAATGGTGTTATAACCGGGGTGCGGCGTGTACTAAACTTAGCGCCTGAGGTACACACAACCTTACCAAAGCAGGAACATTCTTGACTTTTCCGTTCTTGATTATATCCAATGTTAATTTATCTATGGGTTGGGAGGACTGGGTCATTTCAATAATTTCTGTAGACGGAATGCTTCAACTGATTAAGCAACTTGTGTAAATAGAATATAATAAACAAATATTTGAAGCCAGTTTTTTTTATTTCAATGAAACAAAAAACAAACAAACAAAAATGTAATGATACTTTATAAAGGTTAATAAAGTGATGATGACCGGTGAGACTATACACGTGCAACATGATCATTTCAAAAGTTTTGACATACGGGCTATCGAAGAAAATAATTCACTATTTTTTTGGTTCAAATTTTTACCTTAACGTCCGAGGAATCCATACAGAGTAAGACTACAACAACACACAACTTTGAAATTCGACGAATATCGAAAGATGATATTCAATCTAGACAACCGTCAACGGAACCAAATGTTTTGGGTCGAGTTCACGTCACGTGGAGAGGAGATTGCGCAAATGTCGCTCTTGTAAATTCAATCGAAGCAAGTGTCGCTACCTTACGATAATTATACAAGTTAAGTTAGAGAACATCACTGCATAACTTTAATGCTATGTAAGCAAGTCACCTGTTAATTTAGACAACAGTATTATAAATTGATTATATTAGTTATTATAGTGGGTGTTTCGTTTTTCAGTTTTATATTAATGTTACAATTAATTAATATTTAAAATTTATTATAAAATACACTAGTTATATGCCCGTCAACAATGACGAAACATTTAAGATCTTGTTGCTTGGCAACATGACGCCATTCTACTGTATCAGTAATAATTGAGCATCACCTGCGTCTGCAAAAAACAATTCTAATTTCGGTGTGACAGACATATAAACATACAAACAAACAAACATACAGACCAAGCAAATTATACTAAAAATTAATTAATTAATATTAATAAATAAAATAAAAACATAAAATTATAACCTGAATACAATAACAAACATTTATAACAAAAGAAAAATTATAAACTTTCAAAAATTCAATAAATAAAATAACAAAAAATAAATTATAAAAATTAATGAACAATTTAAATTAACTTATAATAATATTGGCATCCCCAAAATTATTGCATCTCCAAAAACCAATTCCCCAGACATTAGTACATATTCTTTAGATGCATAATACTAAATTTTATATATTTTTTAATATAAACATTAAAATTTTTTTTAATCTGTTGGTTATAATGACTGCACACAAATAAAACCGCTATGTATACAACAATCAATACAAATTGAATTTAAATGAGCTTTCCTTTTATTGATCTTACATATTTTTCCAAATATCTTAATACTTTATATAATATAAACCCAAGTACAATTCGTTACAATGCATAGTAAATTACACGAAATTCAAAAAACAAACAATTAAAATATATATACAATAATCTATATATATATAAAGGTGACCCAACAGTCATACAATTTCATTTAAATTTCATCTGCATTAGATATCAAATTGACTGAAACTCCTACATTTCATCATCCTATTAAATTGTTAATTGATTAAAAATATTTTTATCAAAATATAGTAATTTTTATTAGTGAATGACTGAAAATGTTTTTTGACTGTTGCAAACTTTTTAACAACTTTCACCGTTCCAACTTTTGGACCACCCTGTTCAAACTTATACGTATTATACATACAGATTAGCAAAGCTTTTATCACTATGCATACATTTTACACATAAATTACCCTGTATATTGACTATCACTTGACATCAATGCTTCACATTCATTTTAAGAATTATAAGTTATACAAACAACATCAAGCTAAACGCTATCAACCAACAAGTTCTTTAGCGCCGATTTTCTGACAAATCGAATAACTAAAAGTGTTTTATTACACAAGATCTTTAGTGCACCTGTTGAATCACAAACTTTATCAAAATCTTAAATGAAAAATATGCACACAAAATATGAATTTACCCACCTGCAGTTCACCTATGAACTTAGTGCTATTCTGTCATAGTGAATCCCATACCTAAAATAAAGAATTGATACAGTAATAAACCACTATCAATCTTGTAAAACAAAGATGTAAAATATATTGAATAAGGTTTACTGTTTATGGTTTCCTGATCAGAGTCGGAATCATCATAAGTTGGCCATTGGTGATGCACCGTGTGATGACTCGATTTTGTAGTTGTAGTTGTAGTAGTAGCCGCAACAAAGTTCTGATAAAAAAATCAAACAAAATGTTTTGTTAGAAAAATGTGCCAAATAAAAGATATACAATTAATAATAAAAACAATATATACCTGTGTCAATGGTTTGTTGAAAGACACGGGAGATGTCGCAGGGCTGAGTTTCTTGGGCGTTGAACTAAGGAACAGGTCTTCGGTCAAAGCTGAAGTGCTGCTGAAAATAATAATTGTCAATATGAATTTTTGTTAGTTATTTGCATGTAGTATATAACCATACACTAAAATAATAGAAATAGAAATTTTAAACAAAAGTGCTCTTAACTATAAGTTTTGCAAGTACAATACAGTGTCCCGAAAGTAAGTAACACAAAGCAAAAATTCAATTATTTATACGTCATAAAGTTATACAAAATATATGTTATTTACATCTTTCAATATTATTACTTTATTACAAAAAATAATTTCTCAAGTCCTTGTAAATAAATTTCACAAAATGTAGGTTTAAGGTTTGTAGAGAGACATCGATGATGAATATTTAGAATTTAGTACAGTAATTAAAAATTTTGAATTCTGTTGTTAAAATTTTTTTTTGTATTATCTATGCAAATATACATGTGATCCTATTATTAAATTATTATGCGAAATTCGTTAAATAGGTAGTGAATTCTGAAACACCCTGTATCAGTGGCATAACTATAAAAAAAAATGTTAATTATAACTATTATAGGTTATTATCCAGTGGCTATACAAAACGCTATTCAAAGCATCATTCACTAATGTCCATGCGCATGCAGTATTAGAAGGTTCAACACGTTGGTGACACCAGATAAGGAATAGTGAGAAATAGTCCATTTAATTGCAGTGATTTTTCACTAATTTACACCACGAAGTTGAATTAGCATTCTAAAGTAAGCCTTTTCAGTTTCTGTATGACACAACGAATAGCTACAGCTTTGTAGTGCTTTCCTGCTGAGCATAGCGCATTGCTACAACTTTTTAAGGCTTTCCAGCATTACACCGCGCATAAGTGCAGCTAATACTATAATCATAATGCATATGTAATGCGAATGTAAAGTTTTACAGCATCAAATTAGCCTTGTAGGTACAGTATATTGAAACAGTACACTTAATCTGGGCTTATAAAAATTGTTTTTTTGTGCCCATTTCGAAAACAAAATTTTGATTTATGCAAAAAATTAATACTTATTCGATCGTTGAATCGTCCGATATTTGATTTGAGTTTTGAGTGGTTTTTTTTTTAATTTCCGCAAGTTTAGATTTATTTATTTATATTTACGATTTTTTTTACATTGTGCTTATGCGGTTTGTTATTTATGCGAAGGACTCATGTGGATCTTGTTTATGAGTTTTTTGGTACATTGGTATCATAAACGTTTGTAGATGACAGTATACGTTCAATTCGCAACTAGCTCATTCACAACTCGCTCGTAAAGCTAATATTAAACAGTATAATAATAATAAATTTCTGCTGAAACACTGCACATAGACATTTTGGTGTCACCCCGTAATAAGCCCCTCTTTGATGATAAAGATTAGTATACCATAAATGAAGTGGCGAATAACGTTCCACGACAGGAGAAATTTTGTAATTGGAGAGACGTGACCCAATCTCTCGTGATCGAACGTTTTCATCAAAATCATCTGCAAACAAAACATAAAATAAAAATGACAACCAAAAAAAATAATTAAAATATACAGGGTGAGTCTTTTGTTGTGACACAACCAAATATTATGAATACAAAGCATGTGTCGCATTGTTTAAAATTTAACAATAGAATTTTCGTGAAAATTTATTTCAAGGTCAATGAAAATAGTACAGTTGGAAAGATCATACACAAAAAAATATTTGCCTGGCACATGCTTTGTTTTCATAATATTTGGTAAAAAAAGTCACCCTGTAAACACCCTCGAGCAGATATAAGTACCTGTAGATTCTGGCTGGGTCGATTTAGTTTTCTATTTAAAAAATAAAAACATAAAATTTGAAAAATAAAAAATAATGATTATCAAAATGTACAATTACAATGCAAATACTTACTAATGGCAGTACAGTCTCATCTGAATTCACACCTATATGAACCGGACAGAAAAACGTTTGACAACACATAAGAGAACAACAGTCTTTTTGCTAAAACTTACGTAGAAAATATTGCTTACTGGCAACAGACGATCGAATCGGTTTACGTGGTTTACTGTACACAATTGGTTTCGTGGGCGTGTATATGTTGTAAGGATAATGCTTAGTGAACACCAATTTCGTGGGAGCTGTTGTCAACGAAATCACCAAAGAACAGCGTGGACAGTAGGCATAGCCCAGGGACGATGCTTGTTTGTAATTATGGCGATTCTAAAAAATTCAAAATATTTTGATGAATAATCTTCTTCGATTAGGCTGCAAACTAATTCTTTTTTCATCACTCGCTTTGTTCCTTGTTGTATTTTGCACATCTTCTTCCCAAATGTCGTCATTGGATTCTTAAATTAAAATAAAAAATATTAACACAGCAATTTCCTGGTTTTACACTGTTCAATTAGTGCTTTATATATGTATAACCAATGTTATACATATATTTTTTTACATATACGCTAAAAAAAATTCGACTTTACGCGTCACATACCCCTCCACTGTAAACATACGTTTGGAGGACCGAGTCTTCATAGACTCGACGATTGAAATTCTAATATATTTTTGTAAGTATAATATAAAAAAAAATACTTTTTCTTTTGAGTTCAATATATTTGTAAGATACGTACTGTAGTTAATGAATTGCTGTTAACTTTTCAGTTTAGTTTTTTAAATCACTTTTTACTTGATTTTGATACAACTTTTTAGACCTTCGGAATAAGTTCATTTGATTTCTATTTTTTTCCTACAAACAACATATTTTTTGGGTTAGCGCTTTTTGAGATGGAATTTGAGTTTTCAAGAAACACTAAGCGTGGCAATACATTGTAAAGACAACTCTCGATTTATGCGAGAGTTGTCTACGAGCGCTATTTTAAGACATCGTTCATTGTGTATATCTTGAATTATTGAGCTTTGTACGTATTCTCTACATTAGCATAAAATCATAAACTATATGCAGTAGCGTCACTAGGGTTGGTATCACCCAGCGCACTAACTCATGGTGTCAACCTTGATCAGTGGTTACGCTATTCGAAGCGTCATGTGCTAATGTGCATAGGCACCAGAAGGTTCAACAAGTGTAAACATCCCTTTGTGGTGATATTTCTGCTATATAACAACACTTTAGCTTATCTGCATAACACAAATTGTAATGCTTTCTTGCTGAGCACAGCGCATTGCTACAGCTTTTGAAGGCTTTCCACCATAACACCGCGCAAAACTACAAATACAGTTGAATTTAAAGTAAATACAATTTGACTGCATAAAATTTTACACTAGTAGGTATGTTGACACAGAACACTTAAGCTGGACTTGCGATAAACTAACCAGAGGAATATTTTTATGAAGAATAATAAATTTCTGCTGAACCACAAACATTTTATAGACAATTATTAGGTTTTTCTCCCTCTGACGGTGTCACCCAGTGAGGTCCGCAATCCTCTAGCAAAACCACCAACTATCTGCATGTACTATTTTATAGTAATATGCAATGTTTCTGAAAAATAAAATTGATTCAGACATTACCTAATCGTTCCAAGGCATCTTCTTGACTATCAACATCACTAAACTGATATCCAGCTTTTTGAATGGATTTTGGTTTAGGTTTACGTTTCAATTGGCCTTTGTGAACTTGCGGGATGTTGCTCGTTTCCGATATCTGTGTCCTAATCACGCGTATAAACAATTTCAACTACGAGTAGAGCTATATTAGTATATAAAAAAAAAGTGAAAGATGAGATTCTTACGTTGATTTTGAAAGCAATCGTTTCGAATCATCAATCACTTTTTCAGGACTGGCATACGCTATTGTCTGAAGGAAATCAATTATTTTGGATTAATAATTTTTTTTATATTTGCTGTCAGCTAATATTCAGTTGACTCATTTTTAAAGGATTAATTGAAGAGCTTTATTTATAATGATAAGCCACGTTTCAAACAGAACATTTTTACATCAAACTGTCCCTCAGTACTGTTTCTAACTTGTTACTTAACCACCTGGATTTTCCAGAAAATGGCAGCATATTATTGAGAGAATCACCTTGTTGTTCAGTATGGTAGTCTATTGAGTTTCTCACCAGAAAAACGTCTCCTCTAAACAATTGTTTTGTTTTTTTTTAAATGTGGATTATCATTATATTTCCCGAAGCACTTCAATTTTAATATTACTGCATAAAATTTGAACCCAAGCTCAACATGTATTTTTTTTTACTAACCTTTGGATATATGATGGGAGTGATCCTTGAGTGGATGGGTGAAAACGAGTAATCTTCCAATTCTTTGCTTTTTCGGATGTAGTTGGTGGATAGCGGTACCGAGTTCGGTGCGGCAAAAGTAGCTGAAAATCGGCAACTACTTTATCTAAATGGTATTTCAGCATCTTCAACGCGGTATTTTGTATTACAAGAGCACTCGTAATCTGGCACATATTCATCGACCAAAAAAAGAGGTTGAAATACACTAATCAATTTTTTATTTTATTTTTTTTTAAGTTTTTAAAATGGAACATTATTTGATACACATCTGATTAGGTTACTTCTAAAGTAAAAAAAGTGAAAGAAAATTAAAGAATTTCTTCAATAATATATGCAACTGTTTTTCAGCACCGGTTGCTAAAAAAAACTTTATTCAATGGCAAAAACTTACAAGTTCCGAGAAGCATTATATTCAAATCGCATACAGTGAACCCTGAAGATCCGAACAAAATCTGGGTTCGGAATCCGAACAAGAATCAGGTGGTCGTTTAAAAAACAGGTTTCTCTCCAAAGGCAAAATCAAGTGGTCGTAATGTTATTGAACCACAAACCTGCAACTAGTGGATTACAGATGGAAGAAGCTTACTTAGTTCACCTCCTACTTATTGATCGATTATTATAAAATATTTTAATGTATGTACTATTAGAAATACACAAACATCCAACTGTTGCAATTGAATATACTTATTCATCATTACTTACCAAATGATCTTTTGAATTGGACACTTAAAACGTTTTATAGTGGGTAAATTTAAGGAACGAATTAATTCGATTTACATATTTCTTATAGGGAAATTCAACTCGAAATCCGAACAAGTAGAGAACCGAACCATGTTCTGAAATGAATTGTGTTCGAATTTCGAGGGTCCACTGTAGTTGTTTTCTCAGAACCAAACAAAACTGTGTCCAAGCAAAAAATAAAACACAATCAAATAAATCAAACAAAAATATATGAAACTCAAAATATACCAAAACATTTTTATTAAGGGATTTCTGAAAGGTGCAGTTTTAACTGCATATATACTGGCACTACACATCAAAAAGTCAATATAAATATGAGTCTAGAACTGCATACTCATTTGCATATCTACAGCGATTGAGATAATAAATCTAAAGTCTATGCATTTAGACGTTTTGGCTCTCACCCTGTTATCTTGGAAAGGAAGACTCATGTTTACGTGGGTTTTGTTCTGACGCACGTTTATAAAATTTCACAACTAGAACACCCCGTATAGTAAAAAAAATAAATAAAGTGTTATAAAAGCCAGATTAAAAGTACTCGAGCAATACTATAGACATCACTTCATCTTGGATTATGCAGTACGGTGGTACCCGACTTTATCCTTTTTGGTTTTACAACCGAGGACTTTGATAATCCATCTTGTGTCTTCGATTGCCTCATTGAAGATGCTGATGATGGTTTAAACGCTGGTTTCATTTTAGGGACAGTTTGAGGACCTGATATATATCAATAAACTTGCTGAAACAACCGAAATATTTTCAAAACTACAACATGTCAAAAACAATTACCAGAGTTCCTACGCAGGCTTGTGATGCTCATTACAGTCTAAAAAAAAAATAAATTGTGCCCATTTTCTTAATCAACATGCCCATAATTCAGATTCTTATACACAATATTCAATAAACAGATCTCACTTGAGGACGAGTGAATTCCATTTTTGCTTGTAATAAACGTATCAAGAATGGAATTGGTTGCTTTGGTAAATCTAATATTAAACGAGACATCAATTCCTAAAACAAAACAACAATAAATAAATAAACTATGAAGCCAAAAATTGTATCTATCTACTATAATATAAAACAACGATTTTTGTGTCTGTCTGTCTCTCATTGGCTAAAAACGTGCTTCGTCATGTGATGTCATATGACAAAGCATCACATGACACTCAAATGATGTCTTTTGGAACCCTGCCCCAAGGCAACCTTGCAAAGAAAGTGAGTCATTCGAAGTGATTTTTCATGCTGTTGTAGTTTTTCATCATTGCTACACGTAAGTGAATGTTGTGGAGCAACATGAGATAATTTCTCAATGAACACAAAAAACTTTCCAGTCATTTTTTGACGAGCAATACGAGTACAGTCATAAACTGATGTGATGAATGACTTTTAAATTATACTGCAATAAATAAAACAAAACGCAATCACGGACTGATAAATTCTGCAAAATTGATGATATGTCCTAAAAAGTGCCAATCGATAACAAGCATTAATCCATCTTAAAAAAACGTTCGAATTTTTTTTTTATCATGTTAACTGTTAAGTGGTCCAAATGGTATTATGGTTATAAAATGCATATAAATATACTGCACTATTTGCGAAAGAAAATTCACGAGCACTCGTCTTTTTCAAGAAGTTTGTCAATATAAATAGCTGGGCATCCAGTAAACAAAAGTGATTACAGTATATAAACATAAAAATATATATATTTTTTTTTGGTTAAGTTCCTTTTATCATCATAATAAATTACAGCACAAAACAAAATAATAATGATAAAAAAAAAACAACATAAAAATGAACTGAGCAATAAACAAATGGGTAGAATTATTGATTATTCTGTCAGTCACACACTGAGAACATTATCGGTGAAAAAAATAAAGTGTGGAGCAAGTGGTGGTATCATTTTCTATAAACGATTGTCGAGACCAACACTTAATGTCACAAGCTGGCAGAGAAATAACTCAATGCATTCACTATGACAGTCATATGCCGATGTTTTATACATCAACAAATAATTTATCGACATTTATTTGTTTATGTAAAATTGTCTCCTGAACATGTGAATTATATCAATATGCATGTGAACATGAAGCATCAGATCAGCGTTTGATCTGCTGAATAATTTAAATCGAAACACGTGAACTTGTGGTGCATATGTAATATGTAAAAAAAAAAGTGACAAATTTCAATATTTATACAGTATATACAAAAAAAATGCATAAATTGATGGGTTAATGACAGTTGACATATGAATCAATGTTCAATGGTTGAAATAATTATTTTTATTAAACTAATGATGTGCCTAATTCAGAGCAAGCATTTACTGCAACAAGAAATCATTCTAGATAATATCTATCCCACATCCGAATACATTTATGGACCTTGTATTAGCAGACGTAAGAAAGATACTTACATCATCATAGTCTATATTAGAGAATAGTTTATAAGCTAATAATAAATTTGCCACTCTTAACAATTCGCAAACACACTAATAAATCCAATACATACATTGCTAAAAAGACTGATCAACGAGAGATAGGATTTTCCACAGACTAGTGATCATCATAAAAATCACCATCAAACATTGAGTCATCAATCAATAACGTTTAACGCATCTAGAAAATATATGAAAAGTCCAAGAAACCCAACTCACTTCAAACAGAGATGCAATTTTGTGTTGTTCCACATATTGCTTTATGTGTTGCTCGGGTTTCATTATCACTGTGTAGTAACCTTTGTCTTGCTGGTCTAGTCCATTGTCAAACCCCCTTATAAACAAAACTTCACACTTATGTATCTAGCCGGGTGTCCACTACAGGAAAAGCAACCCCAAACGTTTACACAAGTTGCCGTGGCAACAACTACCAGGTGCGCTCGTCTCGTATTCCATACAATCAATCGAGGGAATGTATCCTAAATATAGCAAGAGAATGTATCCCAATGGATTTTATATACAATAACCGATGCTTGATCCATCAAAATATAACAAAACAAAAAAGATAAAAGTCGACACATGAAAACAGAACTTACTATTAAAAATCACACCATAATTTGTTCTCTTGAGAGTTAAAAAATGTGATGGACATTAAGCACGCATCGATGGTCAATGTCCTTACTGCATTTAGTGAGACCATAAATAAAGACCACTTAAGAATACAAGTACTTTTAATCAAAATAAAACGATATAAAAAATATATATATATATATATATAAATGAATATCAAAGATGAGTCTTTGAAGCGTACGTAACGAGACACGGCAGCAAATGTTTGTATAAACAAGAAGATAAAAAGAATTTATTCGCTAAAGTTCTGTACAGTATTGCAAGTTAATGGAAATAAGACAACAATTGGCAGTTTGGTCAATTATTCTTTGTTTGTTTGTTTTTTTTGTCTCAACACATCATTTATTATTATTCAGATGAGATGAAGAAGTAAACGAATGAAATTTTATATGAATCAAAAAAAGGGTTGCCCAGGCTGCTATACACGAGGGAAAACGAATCAGATACAAGCCTTACCAATTTGCACAAAGATATGAAGAATGGAGATTTTTTTTTATTATTTATTCTGTTTTTAATAATAAAGGTCACCACATGATAATAATAATACTTCTGTAAGAATAAATAGAAACGTAGTCAAAACAGCCACCCTTCCAACAACCACTACTATATATGGCCAAATTCATAAAAGTAGTTTCTCAGCGGATAAGAGAAAAAAAAATAGGTTCCTGAAATATCAAAATCAAAAAGAGAGGCTCATGCACCACTAGCGATGTTTATAACGAAATGAAATACCAAATGAATGAAAACGAACGCAAGTTACCTTTGTTTTTTTAATAATCAATATGTTCATCAAGCATCTTGAAGGTCCGGGGGCAGAGGAGATTTCGGATGCTTGTTTTCAAAGTGTTGCTTATATGTCTTGGGATCGGGCATTTGTGACTGGAAAAAGAGAAATAGCAACAATAATCGGTTAGATGCCAACTCAATAATTGGTTAGAATCCGTACATTTTCAATAAAATTCAAATTTTGCATCTTGAATAACACATTTAATGCGAAAACGGAATAGTTAGGTGTGTGTGTGTACACTGGTCGGTAAGGTAGGAAGTGTTTTTGTTATCTTTCTATTTTTATGCATTAAATATTTACATTCACATTCGTACATGTTCCGAACCTTAGAAAGAACTACAAACATGTATAATATACAGTATTTCAAAAAAGTTCTTTACACTTTGACTAGGGTTGCCAGACGCCTAATTTCGAATCGGACGATCCAGTATTTGGATAGACCATCTGGGAAAATATGTAACAAACACCAGCACATTTACACTGTATTTCCAGTATTTTTTGGACGGTATAGCGAGTTTTTGACATTAGTAGCTGTCGTCCAGAATTTCTTTAAACGATATCCTATTTGTTATTATTGATTAGTTTTGACCTTGCCAAATGTAAAAAAAAAAAAAACAAAAAAAAAAAAACTACTTTAACTTTTTGCAACCCGGGGCCCGACCCACACTTCTGCCCTAAAGGGTGGTTAGAGCTGTGTAAACAGTTCACTTGTCGCTCTCTCGCACTTCCGACTTTCCTACCTGACCAAGCCTCTAGGAGGGAGGTGAAATGTTGTAAAATGTAAATTTTATTTGTTGCACCTTTTCGTTTGTTTTAACACAATCTTGACCTGTATCGCTGTTGGGG
>JAQIWH010003832.1:0-18669 GCA_034695005.1 Cryptops parisi
TAGAGGGTAGTGTAGAGGGTAAGAGGGTAGGAGGCCACACTGAGCCACAGCAACGCGTGGCAGGGTACAGCTAGTATAAAATAAATTGAAACAAACATCGTATTGAATCCTAACATTCTGCTTCGTTTTTTTAAAAGTTTATTTCGAGAATACCCCCATTTTATTATTTTTTGTCACTATTTTGTTGCGTATGGTATTTTTATACTTTTTATATTAGCTTCACTTGTGAGTGAGTCTGAGTGAGTGAGTTTCTGCGTATAAAAACAAAACTACTTGATAGATTTTGTTAAATGTGGTGTCTGTAGATTTGTCTTAAAGTCCTGAGTAAGACTAGTGAATGGCATTAATGAAAAACCAATATGGCGGATGCTAATGCTATATATGCATAATTCTTTATACCCTCTTCAAGCCTAAATGGCTCAATAGATTTTGATGTTTGCGAAATCTTCGAATCCAGCTTATTCACAAGTGATACTGGCTATATGGCATCAATGAAACGCCAATATGGCGGGCGTTATATGCCAATATATCAACATCTTGTGTAAGTGAGTGAGTGAGTTGTGAGTTTCTACATATAAAAACAAAACTACTCAATGTATTTTAATAAATGAGGTAGCTTTGGATTTCTCTTAGAGATCCAACCAATAATGGCAAATAACATTAATTAAGAACTAATATGATGGACGATACATGCCACATATTCATTATTCTTTGTACCTTCCTATAGAGTTATTGGCTCAATACATTTGGTTGGTAAGATGTCATCTGGTCCAGCATGTTCTCCCAAGTGACACTGACTATATGGCATCAATGAAAAATAAATATCGCGAGCGCTATATGCCAATAAATGAACATTTTGTTTGAGTGAGTGAGTTGTGCGTTTTTGCATATAAAAACAAAACTACTTGATGGATTTTGATGATCGAGGTGTCTATGAAGTTCGTCTTAACCTACCAAGTAACATGTTTTCATCCAGAAAATGTGCTGATTTTGCTCATAAATCAAGCAAAGAAGGGGGATAATCTTCCGATTATTTAATATATATCGATATATTAGGATAAACATAATCGATGTTTTTCCAATGGGAGGGGATTCTCCCCTCCCCTTTTAATTATTGATAAACAAAGTGAGATCTCAAGGTTTTAACAATTATGACTAAATGGACCCTTGGCTACAACTTATAATGTAGTAGTTATGACTAATGTTTTTTGTTGTAACAATGCAATGACGTTAAAAATTAATTCAAGGTCAATGAAAAGAACATTATTAGATTGCCCTGAATGTTCCGATACCATATGACTATATCATGGTATCTGCAATACTAAGCAAGATATTACTGTCTCACTTGAGAAGTAGCACCCAGTATGGTAATTAGTAAAACCTACAATATAAAACTTAATTTCACAACAAGAATAAATGCAAGCTCCATTCATGCATATAAAACATACGCGTGATGTCCTCAGACATGCAGCCCTAGATTGCAATAATTACATTTTCAACACATTTTTATCTTATTGCTCAATTAAGAAAATATCTCAATTGTGTAAATGCAATGCATCTGTGTATGTACAGAAACTGATAAACAATATGCCCTGCATAAAGAAATGCAGGGCACAACCATAATTAAACTTTCACAGACATTTCTTAAATGACCTAGTGATGTAGTCAGGGAATTGCAGTATACAATAACACACCAGCGTTACATAAGTACAGGTAATGAGTTCCTTAAACCTTTACGTAACTTGAATTTTACGTAAGTCAAATTTGTAATTTACTTAAACTGCAACTTCATAACAAACTGCAATATTCATTATATATGGTATATACTGCGATATATTATTAATTATTGTTTTATAAAAGAGACATTATGTAGCCCAGTCTTTACTGTGATATAAACAAGCCGCAAAAATGTTCAAATACATTACTAATTTCAGAATTTTGTATTTTTTTTTCAATTTTTGACATTTATTACTTAACTGTGAATTTACGTTAATTACATGTTACATTACTCGGGGTGTGACTACAATATTCTATGGTTTCTGATATATTGTATTTTAAATCTACTGTATATGGAAAAGCCATTGGCATGAAAATGTTTGATGTAAAAATCCAAGTTTAAGAAATATTGATATGTTGTAGATATATTAGAAAATGGTAGTTTCATTTTCACTTCAATACGACACCTATGTACTTTGACATTAACCTATATGCTGGTCGGCGTTCAGTTCGTTGGTAGAACTAAAAGGTTGCCACTGTGATTCATGATAGCAAGTTCGCTTAACGAGCCTGTCCTTTTGAATAGCAAGATCCAAGAATCAGGCAGACCTAAAATCTTTGGCATTTTTATCCGATAAGGCTAAACCGTGTAATCCCACCTTTCATCTGTGGGTTGTGCAAGGTATACCCTTCTCCAGATCCAAACAAGGTCCACATCACGATGTGGAAATATTTATCATTTAACATTCTCTTCGTTGGCTTCTTGCATATTACAATCAACTGTGGTGTGAAGATATCATTCCATCAGCGTGGTATGAGATGACTGTTGTTTTATTCTTGAAATCTGGCAAAAATTGCCACAAAGCTAAGATTTACAAACTAACAAACTTCCTATGAACACTTACATTTTTCATAAATTTAATACCAGATTTAAGCCAGAACACCGTGCTAACCAAGTTATAAGGCGAATATTCTTTTGCCATAACCACTATTGTGGGATATCAAAAGTTCAATAATGTGGAAAACAATAGTTTACGAGATATTTTCGGAAACAACGGATGTTTATTGCTGGTTCAATATACAGGAAACAACATGCATCCATGTTGGAAAAAGAAGATAGTAGTCCAAGAAGTTTAGAATAATTGAAAACCTGTCCAAAAAGTTATGAATAATTTAAAAAATATATACTGCATACACTCCAATGCATTCAAAAAGTAATACCTGTAAAAAGTGATGGTCTAGACCAGTGGTTCTCAACAAGGGGTACGCAAGGTAGTGTCAAGAGGTATGTCTGGCTTTCAATACAAAATGGCAAATTATTGTTTTCTCCAAAAAATAGTTCTTATTTGTGCAAATTTCAGATTGATGCATACATAACTGTATAAACTAAAACTCTAACCACTATATGTTGGTTACGATTGCAATTATTCTTCACTAGATAATCAAATTTAGTGTTATTATTATCAAAAAATACTTATATATTTCTTGTAAAATTTTTGCAAAATAACCACCAGTCATTAACAAAGATTATTTATTTTGCAAAAATTTTAAGGGGTACTTGAAAAACAGCTACCATGCTACGGGGTACGTGAGGAAAAAAGGTTGAGAACCACTGGTCTAGACCATCTAATTTACACAACTACATATCCACATTTTCATTATTTGCAAATTTCTGCCAAAATAACATGCATCGCAAGGAACAGCTAGTAGATATTGAAAGACTAAAATTGTAGTGTTACATGAAAGCGACTTGACACAAAGTAAAATAGCTGCACGCATAAAATGTAGTCAATCCAGTGTCAGTAAAATCATCTAACAATTCAAAGAAGTGGTAACACAAACGTTCATAGAGAGGGGTCCACCAGGACATGATGGACCGAAACTTGTGTTACAAGCATGACACCAAGGCGGAAATTCCCCACGAAGAAGGAATGCATAGGACAAATGCGTATGTCGTATCCGCAGTCGTGCCAGCATCACCTCTTTCCTCCTCACATCACAGAGAGGTTGCTCATACTTTGACAGTGTCTTTTATGGCACGCAACTCGTTGTTCTCCACTGCGGCTCACTATTCTTCCCAGGCTAAATGAATCTGCCGTTTGTGCCATAGTTACAAATCGGATGAAGTAACTTCAGGTGCAAAATATGGTTGGTGGAGCCCTGCTATAGCCACTGCATCTACAAGTCAGTGAATGAGCCCATGGATAAGGAGAACCAATGGAATCCGAGAATAAAAATCATATATTGCCTGCAACCCACTCAGAGTCGGAGCAGACCAGGAACCGGCAGTCTCGACTCCAAAGGCAAAGCGACAACGACCTCACAAGCTACAAGCTCAGCCGAAAACACACTATACAAAGATAAAAAATGCCCACTGACTGTAAAAAAGCTACACACACATCCAAAACGAACTCGGTCCCCATCCTTCGACCCATCCGTATAAATAGCCTCAAATAAGCGATGGCGGATCTGCTCGAAGCGTCCGATTACTCTGCAGGGCAAGTGGAAGCCCTTCGCAAATGGCTTAAGTCCATGATGTCCATGATCAATGGAACAGATGGAAGCATCCATGAAAAGCAAGATGGACAAACAGAAAGTACTGGAGGCCAAGTATCTGGGTGGAAAAATTCCGCTGCACGCACACCCAATGGCCGGGTGACTCCGACCATACAGCTGCATGTTAGATGGACAAAACACGCACTGGTATGCCGGATTGTCAGAGATGGCGTAAAAACAAAAGGCACAGTCGTGGTTAAGGTAACTAGGGATGCCAGCAAAATGCCGCGCCAGGATGATAGAAACAGCAAATCGGATTAGTAACCACATGCCCATCTGAATTCAAAGCACACACTCCAGAGCCATCCTCCCTACCAGTCTATGAATTCTGTCATACACACAAGATGGATTCCTGACTGTTCATGGATGACACATAAGTTTGCCATGAAGCACGCTTCACTGCCAGGACAAGGCATCGCACGATTGCGCGAAGCCTTTTGAAGATGGTGAAATTCACCAGTGTCAGAAGATGTTTGAAGCGTCGCAGTGCACACTTCCGATCCCGTAGTGGTTACCTCTTGATTCCACTAAAAAACAAAGCACCGTCCACTGACAACCTCGATACTTCTGGCATGAACGGCGATCTATCCACTGTTTGTCAGCTTCCCAACCCCGCTTGTCACGCCCCAGCAGGAAAAAAACAACAAAAAAATAGAAAGCTAAACCTGTGTCTTCGGAGTCTGATCCTGCTTCTCTTCCACTATCCCATGTCTCGTCCACTGGAACTGTAATGGTCTCTGCACTCGTGTTCCTGAACTTCGTACCCTTCTTCGTCATCAATCCCTGTTGTGTTTGCCTTCAGGAGACCAACCTCCATTCTGGAGACTCCTTCCTCCTGCTTGGCTACCAACTCTTCTGTCAAGATATTGCTTCCACCCTTTCCCGTGGCGATGTTCTGATGGCAGTCCACCAAGGATGAGTAGGTTGAGTAGAAAGAGACAGCTTAGTGTTTGTGCATTGACCATAAATAATGCTGTCATCACAGATCCAGTAGCTGTTGCTACTGTCTTGGCTCAGCATTTTGCTGCTGCCAGCAGTTGCCGAAACTACAAACCTGCCTTTTTGACCATCAAAAATCAGGCAAAAGTCAGGGCTCTGATGTTAGGATCTTTCCAGCCGGAATTATGTGATTCTATCTTCTCTCTGTCGAAACTTCATTCTGCCTTACGTGCCTGCAAAAACATCTCTCCAGGTCCTGATAAATCCACAATCTAATGCTGAAGCATTTACCATCGCATTCTCTGCAAGCGCTTCTAGCATTCTTTAACAGGATATTGTTTGAGGGTGTTGTACCATCAGTGTGGAAAGAAGTAACTGATGTCTCTATCCTAAAACTTGGCAAAAATTAGCATGACACTAAGAGCTACAGACCAATAACACTTACCAGTTGCATCTGTAAATTCTGAGAAAATGGTCAACAGGCATCTTGTGTGGTAGCTCAAACAAGCTGGATTATTTACCACCATCCAGCGTGGTTTTCGTCAAGGATGATCTACCATTGATCATCTGGCTTCTCTCAAGTCATTCTTGCACAATGCTGTAAAGTCCCGAAAAAACCCCTGCTTGGTATTTTAGGTATTAATATTGGATTTTAACAAGAAACGTACATTAAAGAGTTATTCTAAATTATAAGTAGAAATTGGTAGAAAATTTCCTTTTGGTTGGCTCAAGTGACGCTCATTATACCGAGAAAACACCAGAAGACCGGAAAAAAGAAGACCGAAGACTACAATGACGATTTGGCATGAACTGGAATGGCTGGAACCAGAAACTGAACATGATCGGTTAACAGCTGATTGGGTTCACGTGCGTGGGCGGAGAGAAACAATCGTGAAAAGAAAAATCAACTCAGTGAACGAAAAGAAGGTCAGAGACGATAAATGAGTAAAGAGTAAAGTCACAACTCGGAGACGGAAGAGAATACCCAAGCCTAGGTGAGGCGGTGGACGGAAAACATGAGACGAGGAACAGACATCCGTAAAACAGAAGGATGTTGCCGTCCATGTGGGATCTAGAGAGGACATCAGAGCCCCGTAAAACGTATCACAGACATAGATGATTTTAGAGCCCCGTATAAAACAATCAACACCCGGAGAGAAATACCCGCATCGACTGAAGAAACCAAAAATGTAAAATTCGAGCAAAGTTAAGGTTGACGAATATAAGCAAAGAGATTTAAAGTTCCTTGAGTGCATTAATATATAAATTACAGTTTGGGTAAATCATTAGTCAAATTAGTTCATTTGAGACTAGCTTTTAGAGAAATACAAAACCAGTCGGGTTTATGACATATGATCAAATTGGAACGATTTTATGTGCTGAGATGTTCCTTTAACTATTTTAACGATTACATTAAAGGTATAATTGAAGCGGATCAAACATCAATTTGATTTCTCATAATTCGGTTACAAAGAACACACGTTTAAGATAGTTTAGAAATTAGCAAAATCGCTTGGAAATTGTTTTAATTCAACCATTACAAATCTCATTTGTTACAGTAGTACAAACATTTGATCATTTAAATATTAAATAAAATTGTTATTGTTTTAAAACTGAGTATTCACTGGGTACACTAAGATTACGACTGGAACACCCGCACACACACTCTCCACGCTGTGGCAATCAGGTGGGTTGATTTTATATAATAAAGACGAGTTAGGTTTAAAAGTAAAACATAAAGTTAATGGTTAGAATAAACGTAAAAATATATGATTTCAATAGCTTTTGTGAGTCAAAATTATTAACAGGACATAGTTCTGAATTATAGATTGGATATCCTGACAAAATTGTCATTCTATAATAAAACTGATTAAACGAATAAATAAAAGTGACTTTAACGATCATATAGAATATTGGTCGTGGAATTAACTTAACTGCATCGGCCACCTGAATACCCACAATGCCTTCCTTCAATGCTAGCATGAAGTGGGTGTATTTTTCGACATGGAGAAGGCATATGAGACCACCTGGCGATGCAGTATTCCAAGAGAATTGCACGATGCTGGGTTAAGGGGTAGGATACCCATTTTTCTGCTATCCTTTCTGAAAACCAGTTTTCTGCGTCCACTCGGGAGCTACTCTGTCTCCACTGTTCATCCAGAAGACAGAAGTTCTCCAGGGCAGCGTTTTAAGTGTCACCTTGTTTACAGTGGCAGTGAACTCCATCGCCCAACATATACATGCCCCCTTCGCTGCTGCAAGTTTAGCTGGCTTCTCTATTTATGCCAGCTGAAGCTTTGCTGCTAAAAAGCGTTCGATCTCCTCCGAATCCTTACTCACAAATCTTGGGTAACTGATTGTCTAGTCATGTTGATGCTGTACCGTTCAGTGGTTAAAACTCGGCTTTTGTATGGTTCAGTTGTCTTTTCATCTGCGCGGCCACAGTATCCACCATGCTAAAATTCGAATTGCATTAGGGGGATTCTGAACAAGCCCTGTTATTAACAACTGCACAAAAAGTGACATTTTATTTCACCACCACCTGGAATCTGCAACACGTAGTTATGTGGCATGTCTTTATGCTACCCCTGACAATCCGGCATACCAGTGTGTTTCGTCCACCTAACATGCAGCTGTATGCTCGGAGAACCAGTCACCCGACCGTTGGGTGTACGTGCTGAGGAATCCTTTTACTCTGATATTTGGCCTCTAGTACTTTCTGTTCGTCCATCTTGTCTTCAACGGATGCTTCCACTAGTTTTATTCACCATAAAGTTAAGTCAAATGCGAAAGACTTCCACTAGCCCTGCAGAGCATATAGGACGCTTTGAACAGATCCTCCATGTTGATCTTGGTGGCTATTGCAATCATATTAATGTGCATTGGTTTACTGTGTGATGTTTCGAAGCAAGTTACCTACAACACAGACCATCTGCACACTGTAAGTGATGTGTATACATGTACTTGAACTACTGCACTATTAATAGCTATGACTGTGGTATAATTATGTTATAAATCACCCATCTATAGGTGGGTTTTAAAGTGCCGAAAGTGCACCATTCATTCCGGAGGAAAAAGAAGACCAAGAGAAAAATACGAAAAATGAGAAATCTAGCAAAAAAGAAGACCAAGCTGAGAAAGAGGAAAAAAATACTAAAAATGAACAAAAAGAAACCAAAACAGAAGATGAAGATGTTGAACAAGTGAAACCTAAAAAGAAGAAAACCAAAAAACAGGACTCATGATTTATTATTATACATATCGTACAAGCTATCTCAAAAATGAGATAAATTATTTACAATGTCAAAGGGTCTGTACAGACAAGATTATAATAAAGCTCAATCTTGAATCAAAGAAAAAAATACCCACATTATGTTTTGTCATAGTCTTTTCAAGAAAGTAAACCAGCAAAAGAGAACAAAACAAGTCATACACACACACACTTTCTTAGTCTTTTAAAAGACACTACTTCAATTCATACATCAACAATTTATATCACCACAATGTTGGCTGTTTTTAACAACCAAATGGTGCAAAACTTTGATAATACTCAATGTTGAAAAACAACAGTTTACGTTACACCAAGTAGAAAATTGTAAAGCAAAATAAAAATGGTGAAACTTAGTTAAAATAGTTGCCGAAATAACACTGAAATTTAAGAAACAAAGTTATCTCACCCAATAAAAATACTAAACACCAATTGGTTTAAAAAAATCCATCAATTAGAACAGAAAAAGTTTTATCAAGTGAGGTTGACAAAAAATACTCCGAAGCCAACATGATTTTTTACTCATAAATCTGACTGTTTTTCTGTATATTAGAGCTACTGCTGCTGTCCTGTAACTTAAAAAAATTAGTATATTAAAAATCATAATTTTTACAAAACATGAAAAACACAATAGACAATATTGAATGCAAATTTGCAAAATAACATATGGTCTAATGGCATACGTTAATGAGCAATAATGGTTTGAACAATAAAAAGTTCAGTAAGTCGACAGCAGCAATTTTTTTTTCTAATTGGACACTTTGCATTACTACCATCTATCCTTTCAACCATATGAAGAATAAGATAAAATTAACCTGTAGAATTATATTACAATATATGAAGAAAAAAAATGACCAAACTGACTGCTATTCAAACAATATATATCAGGTAGCTTCGTTACAAAAACATGCATTCCGCCTAATCATTGATTTTAACAAAAAAAAATATTGTATCTACCTCAATGTCCTACAAAGCACACTCAGTTCGGCTGCAGATCTATGAAAACTATGTTATTTACAAGCAGTTTTGTTGTACAAATAGTTTGTTGTAATTCAGCAAAATCATTATAATATAAAGTTAATGATTTATAGATACATTCAAGTAAGGTTCGTTATAGGCGCATTCAGTTTTATGTAATTTATAATGTTAAACTTTTCATCACAGGTAGTATTAGTGTACTTTACTTGTTGCCAATATTGCCAAACTGTTTTCTTGAAAATGTTTTAGTTTCACCATGAAAAAAGTTAGTTGTAGAAAAATATGCAGACATAAATAAATAAAAAGTTAATGATATTATTGTTTCGCGACAAATTTATGAAGCAACAACATGCATATGCCTGTTAGTACGGGAATACAGTGGAACCTCTATATTCATCATTAATCCGTTCCAGAAGAATTGACCAATACTGAATCTTGACGAATACAGAATCAATTACAAATACTTTGTGAATTCATTCCAGTCTGTTAGCCCTACACACAATATTTAGTTTACTTCTTAATATTTTATATTGTTTTTCTTAAAAACTGACTCTTTGTAACTTTTGGTGACAAATACTTGATTTTTTGACAAATACCAGAGCATTAATTTGTCAAAAATGTGACAAATATAGAAGTTCCACTGTATTTGCTAACTCAATCAATTCTGTTATAAAAAAACCCACTTCCGTTTCACTCCCCCCCCCCCAAATGCTAACTTGAGGAATAACTCTACCATGTAAATGAAGTCATATCTTACCAAGATTGTTTCTGTCACTCTCAATTTCTAATAACCGCGATTCATGAGTTTTCCCTACTGACCAAATCTCCTAAAATCTTGATAGATTTACAGATACCTTTGTTTGACAATACTAATCACGTAATCAGAAAGACTCCATGAACTGGTGAATTGACAATTTGAATACATGCGGTTCAAGCAACAGGAATTCTACTGTACAGTACTAATAATGTGACAAATATTCCAAATTTCTCTGCAACACTATTTATAATTGGTTTATCAGAATAATACAAAGAATGTCAAACTGGAAATGTTCCTTTTAATGGATTTCATAGCATTATTAACATTACAATAATATGCCAAATTAACATACTGACTGATTTTGTTAATGTAATGTCACTCATTTTGGTCCATAAAATAACAAAAAAAAAAAAAAATTAAGCCAACAAAGACTTTAATAAACAATAAGAAATTATTTAACATCTGCATAGTTAATTTGAAACCACATGATATGCCTGAATTTTACAAAAGTAACTAGAATTTTCTGTTTACAAAAAAGCACTTTGATTAAAACACATTTGCTCAAAATGTGTTCACGTCTGTTCGAACCAAAAGCCTTGTTCAGAATTCATTATCGTCACAACGATCCAAGTAGACATCATACGCTTCACGGTTGCAATTGCCATCAGCATTAAAAACATATTTGTGAAAAGTACCATCAACACAGACAGCTAGAAAAATAAGATTAAATTATTTTAACACTAACAAAAAATAATAAGATAAGCTATAACAAAAATATTTATCACCTATGACAGAAGCTCTAGTTTTAAAGGCACAAATACACGCACACTCGGCAGCAACAGTGAAATTTGCCAGTGCCCACTGTGACTCCACATATTGACCAAGGAATCCCATTTTTGAAAACCTAAGTATTATATAAGAACCACTTAGTGGCAAATCATATGTATTATTATACTGTATTCAAAATTTTAGGACTTCTTACGTCGATCTCCGATTGAGATGAGTATCTTTCAGAGCAAAAATGTGGATTGTTCCCTTGTCGCTGGAGCAACATAAAAATTCGGAATCGTGACTAAAGTTGATGCTAAAAAAACAAGCAAAAATACTTTAAATATACTATGTTTACGTAAAATCAATTGGCATAATAAAATGAATGAATTGATGACAACATAAAAACAAAATAACTACACTGTTCAAAACAATTAGAGATCATGTGACTTTGGCAACATTATGCAAACCAATTGTGTGATATTTTACCAAAATGAGAAAAAACACAAATCGAGTGTGATGTAGATAGCAAAACTAAGCATATTCATATGCAAATTGGCAGTTGTAAAAATCAGCTTACATCAGTTACAGATTGGGATAAAAGTTACAAGTTTTCCAACAGTAACGACCGGGGTATTGTGTCATGTTAATTGGGCATTTTTTGTTGACATCTGCGGTCACTCTGATAGAAAAACAATGACTCAACAGTGTGCTTTATCGGAATAAATGGTGTAGAGAGCTATTGGCAGGCTCAAAGCTGGTAGTATCAGAAAGTGGGTAGTAAAGAATGATTCCCAGTATCGTGGTAACGCGGCATTTTGGCTTGAGCTTTCCAGTAACGCAATGTCAAGTCCTGAAGCTGAAATTTTTAGAGCGTTTCTTTGAGTTCAACTATAACGCAACGTTAGCTGACACTCGACCAATCAGGTAAACAGAAGTTCATGAAGTGGGTACTGCTATCCCATGCTTCCATGCTGAGATACAAACACGAGTAGAGAAAAAAGAAAGAGGAAGATGCCTGGAAAGCAACTATTTTGCAACCTATTCACAAAGTTTGAGATTCTTTCAAGACTGGATGAATGATAAGCCCAACGTCTGATGTCACAACGACGCCAATCGTTGTAGTGTAAATTGCCTAAGCTCAAACACTGTGCTCGACTTCGTCCTGGATTTTCAATGCGACGTTAAAAACGAGATACTGGGAATCATCTTTTACAGAAGTCATTGGAATGTCCAAAACAGTCATTTCCAATTGTAAAATTAATTTCAGACTACGGAAAGTAAACATAAAAAAAAAATCCTTTTTTGAAGACTTCAGCCATAATAAACTCATAATTGTTGAGTTTCTTATACAGGAGTGACTCAAAAAGTTAAGTGGCACATTTTAGTGAAACAATAATGAAAAGATACATACAAACGCTATGTATGTTGTATGTTAGTTTAAAAGTACAGTCGACCCTCGTTAAACCGCCACCCCCGCTTTTTGCCACTAAAGAATACAGAACCAATGTATATCTTCTGTAGCTAACACAACATGTATGTTAGCTTGCTATGAAAATAGTATACCTGGAAATTTACTATTTTTGTTTTTATTACTTTTTGAACCACTCTCGTATATAAATATATATACTAACTAAAACTTTGTAATGAAAGATCTATTTTTGCTGCTTGTCTCATGAATGAAAGCCTGCCCCTGATCAGACTTACAAAAAGTCAACTTCTGGTGATCATTAGTTCGTGCTCGCTTTTCATTGTTGATAGCAAATCTGAGATGACTGAACTCAAAACTCTTGAGTGTGAGACAGCTTGAGTTTGAGTCTGAACTCATTTCACAATTTTATTGTCGATTAAAAATTCACCGAGACTGCTCACTCTCCTCACGCTGAGCTGACACTGTCAATATGACCCATAATGTTAACTCACATCACTCCATTTGCATGTTTTCTTATAATTTTTTTAATTATTTGAACAGAAAGTCATTTCCTCTCACCCTCCTTTCTACTTACTTCTGGAGTCTAGTTAGCTAGTTCATTAACTTATAAAAATAAAATGGAAACTCCACCATTCGAGAAAAAATTGCACGCAGATGCAAACATATGAGACATGTAACAGCAGCAACTTTTCTATTGCATTACTAAAAGGTGCTCAATACAAGATTTTTGCTTGTACAATGAGCAATCTTACTTTTTAAACATCTTGTTTGAAATCTCATTGTAGGTGTAGCTAACTAGAGGTGGCTTGATTGTAGGCTACTTGATAGGAAAAATGTGTCTCATCACTGGTTTCATTGAGTTTCTCTTGTGTGTCTACCATAAATCACCTAGCACAAAACAATTGTGCACTCCTTGTACTTATTTATTGTACACTGTGGTCCAAGCTTGTTTCAACAAAATTTGTTTGATCCAACAACATGAACAAATAACAAAAAATGCTACAAAAAAGTTTCATTACCAGTAAAGCATTGCAGGATCTGAACCACGTCTTAGTTCTACGAGTTGCAAACGTTTTGTCGTATCAAACACCCGGATTAACGTACCCTAGAAAACAAATAATTATGAAATTATACATTTACCTTTTATAATACAGTGGAAATCAGCTATTCATCCACCCCTCTATTCATACAACTCGCTATTCATCCGTTACCTCGGAATTCGTACCAATCCCAAGCATCTTATAGTGCAAAAAAACAGAAGAAAAAGAGAAACAACATCAGAAGGGCATTTTATGGACGATAATCACCTTTCTAAACAATACGATTCCTCCTCCCCCACCTTCGAAGTTAATTTACAGTTACAGTATATTTATTGGTTTTATAGTTTTTATGTATGATTTTATGCATTAAGTACTATGTTACTGTTTAGGCTATACTATATAAACAAGGCTGTATTACTATAAACAATCATCAGGAGTCTGGAACGAATTAATCCAATTAACATTATTTCTTAGGGAAAAAATTCGCCCTTTGTACAACTTGCTATTCGAACAGTCTCCTGGAATGGATTGTGTACGAATAGCGGGGTTCCACTGTATCTTACTATATAATTGTCTGGATGAAAAATTCGGAAACCATAAGGATTATGAAGCTGAAATTGGGGAGGGGGTGGACATTCATACTCCAAACGGGTGTACCTACACATTTGTCACACCAAAGTGTTCTCAGCTAGTGTGGGACGAGTCAACCCACTGCTGTTATTAACTGAAGCTTGTTAATATGGCCAGGATAAATGAGATCATAGAAGGAATGGAAGTTAAATATAAAAAACAGGAAAAAATTGCATTTCTGGATAAGGGATCCTGTGGATCTGAAGTACAAATGCAGGGTTAACACAAGTCTAGCCCAGTAAAAATCAAAAGTAAATCATTGATTCTCAAGAAAATTTAAATAAATATGAAGAGCAAAAATTTAATTTTTTAAAGCGTGTTAAGTTAAAGTTATACGCGCAGAAGAAATGGCTCAGGCAACGTTCTTTAAGTGACGGAAAAAAAATAATTTTAAATTTGTCAATTTACAAATTTTTATTGGCTTTGAAACCAAAAAATGAGAACAAATTGTATTTTTAATTTAGAACCATAATTTCTTTAGCTCGTTTAATTCTTTATTTCATTTTAAATACTTTCTGCCTCGTTTATCTTTTCCTTGCTGTTCTTCAAATTCTATTTGATTTAGAAATATGTACAATGGGGCCTGTTTCTTGTTTTTTTCTGCATGTTTTATCAGCAGATACAGTCACAGACAATTGATTAGAAACACAAGTTTTAATCAATAACAAATAGCATCAAAATAAAGTTAAAAATACCCTCCAATACATAATTTCAAGGGCTATCAAACAATGTATTGATAGCCCTTGTTACAGAAGTGTTACAGAAGTGAAATATTAATTTCTGGTTACTGATTCACCAAGATGAAAACATCGTTGGTTCTATCAAAAGTACCTGTCAACAATTCAGGCAAGTTTGGCCGCGGCAGTATTATGGTTTAGAGCTATTTTTCTTATTTTGTAGTTGGTCCAGATAATAGAATGGAGAAAGTTCAATTTTGTGAAATTTTGAGCACCTTATTGTTGCACTATGCATGTATTCCAACATGATACAAACCTTAAAAACACTGTCAGGTTAGTGAAAAAAGTTGATTAACAGTTAACCACATTATAGTGATAATTTAGCCACCACTATCACCTGATTTGAACCCCTTAGAAAGTTTATTGAGTGAAATGTTGTGTGTATTAAGAGGTGAAAATTACCATAACTCAGATGCATTGTTTCGAGACATACAAATAAAGAAAATGGAATTCTTTTTCGCAAAACATGATTTAAAAGTATGTCAATGCCCAAACGATTTCAGGTAATTATGCACATGAATATCTTACTAAATATTAAAATCGTTTGTTTTCAATCAATTGTCCGATGTAAATTGTACTGTACTTGGTTTATTAAATAATTGGATACAATGGACAACATTGTATACAACATTGTATACTCTTTTATTGTAACACATGGACAACATCAGTCGATAGCCCTTGAAATTCTCTATTGAATGACGTTCTTCAATTTTTTTTTATCTTAAATTCGTTGCATCTTATTTTGATAACATAAAACGTATCATTTTTGTTTCCAATCAATTGTCCGCAACTGCACATCAAGCTGACTTTCTTCCTTTATGAAGCACTGTTTCTTTATTTATGTATTAAACTTTTCTCAGACACTTTTCCTTAAAAAAGACCCACCTGTTTGTTTGGTAATTTTCGATTTTAAATGCCCCACGTCTTTTGTTGCTACTTGCTTGTACAATAAAACTTCGATTAACCGTCACTGTCCAGACAGGGCTGTGACGAGTAACCGAATAGACAAATAACAAAAATCTCTTAATACATACGTACAGTAACATTATTTCACTGCGAGCTTGAAACGAAAATGAAAATAAAATCCTTTAAAAGTGAATAGCGACTAGTTAGTGATGGGCTTGTGGCGCGCCAGATCAAGCTCAACTCCTCCGCCACCGACGATTAGTCACTTCTGCCATCATACAGTAGTCACTGCATCATATCTTTTTTTAGACGATGACGAATAACAGAAACTGCCGATTAAACGAGTGACTTAATCGAAATTTCACTGTACTTGGTAATGGGTTTATCTTGCATGTTAGGTTAGGAAAAAATACAATTCATACATTTGAAACATTGTTTTTTTTTCCTAATCTAACCAGCAAAACAAAACCATAACCATAACTAAGTACAGCAGCACAATAGAGGTCAAGCATTTCATCGAAAGGTACCAAATGTTTTAACGTACATACAAGCCTACATCAGCTCATATCCTGTCAAGTCTTTTGAAGTGATCAATCCACCCATTGCAATCAAACAGAATATTCTTAGTGAATGATATTTGTTATTTTTTAAAACTATATATACTATAGAGTATAGACCAAGCTTGTAGCAAGAAAATAATTTCCGGGGAGAGGGACAAACACTTAAATCATGGAAATTAAAGAAATAACACGACTTTTTTATATAAAGTGCTACATTCCATGCCGTGAAATTTTATTGGGGGGAACAGACCCTGGCACACCATCCCATGGCTACGATCTTGCTGTAAAGAATCTCATGCAGCTGTTAGAAAACAATCAAGTGAAAAGAGAAGAAGAAATTTGCACTGATATTGTCGTTCATCATCACCACATGTGAAATGGTAGCTTCACTGTACACATGCAGTGAAGCTACCATATGCAAGCCCTCACAAGACACAATAGCAAGCAGTGTTCATGCAGCAACATAACATTACTTAAAAATAATTTTTTATTTAAAAACAAATTAATTGGAAAGCTTTTACTACTAAATTTAGAGATGAATACTAACAAAAACAATTTACCATTTCTAAAAATCTTGTGAAAATCAAGTAAGGTTTAGTACTTATAAAAGCAAAAAGAAAATCAAGGTTATTTCCAGAGGCGGCTTGTTCCGACATGCATATTCGTATCAATTCTACCCAATTTGATACATCAACATCATAAGGGATACAGAATTTGCAAAACTGACTTGTTCAACACGAGTAGCATTGCGAGAAAACCTGTGCGTCGACCCTCATCAAGCGGCAAATTTGATACACACAACTTGGTGTGATGTGATCGTATCAATTTGTTCAATTCAAGATGGCGGCAACATTGCTCGCTTTATTCTATGCGTTCGGAGAGATGCAAGAAGAGTGAAAGGAACATATCATCCCAAAAGATACTCCCACGACATGAGGAATAAAAAAATGTTCATTAAACGTCATTGGTTGAGTTAACGAGGCCATTAATGAAGTGCGGGGCGGGAGGCCAATGGTTGCTGCCGACTCAGTCAGCAACGCACTCGTGCCAGCATGTCGATGAGTGCAAAAAAACCTCAAGTTAAACGCAAAGAAATCTGACTCGTAAAAGTTGAATTTGTCACATTTTGCTATGTAGCTCCTTAACCAATTTGTAACCCGAACAAATTGGTTAAGGAGTTAAATTGGTTGTTGAAATTTGGCACATGTGTTGCCAACACTCCACAAATATTCTGACAAAAAATAAAAATTAAAAAAAGAAGTACTCTAAAAAGTTTAATATTTTTATTTTAACATACATATTAGAAATTGTTTTTAAAAAGAGTTAACAAGTTGTTGCATATCATGTGAAAGCTTATTTAATTAGCTTTCAAGCAATGCAAATTTCAGAGCGCTAGCACAATTAGAATAATAGTTAGAGCAGTTTGAATACAGCATAGTAGCGTTAAATTTTTGTTTAAATGTAATTTTGCTAACCTTAATATCTTGGAAAATATGAGACTTAAAAATATAAAATTTTGGGAGGATTTTTTTCTCAAGGTGGCCATGGTGTATACCAAGTTCATCAAAATCAAAAAATGTAAGGTGAATTCGTTGTGTGATTTGGCATAAAATGACTCAGCAACGTATGGTGAAAAAATTAACTGTAACAAATGTTGACACAAGTTGAATCAAAGAATTGCAATTGCATAATGAAAACAAAATGGATCCACGCCATTTTTGACAAGCTATTTACTAGTCAATAAATACTGACATAAAAAAAATGAAGTAATCCACTTCACATTTGCCGTCCGATATACAAACATTTGTATAGAGTGAATCTTCCTTATTCGTGGGTTTTTGCATCCACGGATTTAACTAACCAAGGATAAAAAATGATCGATATATCTAGAATGTTATAAAATACACGTGAATCTCGTTTGTTCACTACTTGAGTCATGCATTCATTCTATGAAAAATGGCTCCTAAAAAGCAATTAAGCGGTCAAAGGAATCTCCCAAAAGTTAAGAGAGAGGAGCGTCAAGTGCTCTCCGTCGACAAAAAAAAAAAAAACCTTAGATATTTTAAAAAAAATTGTCTTTTGCCGAAGTGGGCTGTAAAGTCGGAAAAAACGAATCGAGCATTTGCACAATAAAGCAAAAAGAAGCTGAAATTCATGGATGTGTTCGTGTTGATCCTACAACCACAAAAATGGTCTCTAGTTCGTGATAGAGTACTTTCACAGATTGAACAAGATTATATAAAAACTTTGTTTTTTAAGGACAACCTTTTATTCATTGTAAATGAATAAAAGGCAGAGCCAGAAGCAATAAATTTTAGGTTTCAGTTTTTATTCGCAGTTTCAGTATTTCAGCTTTTAATTTTAAAAAAATGGTGTTTCTTT
>JAQIWH010003833.1:0-18662 GCA_034695005.1 Cryptops parisi
TTTTTATTTATTTATTAATTTATGTATAATAAAAACAAAATGGCAAATATCTACAAAAAAACGTAAGTTATCAAACTTTGTGTCATCAAATTGATTAACTGAAATTTTTTTTCACTTGCTGTATACTTTAATCGGTGTCTTTTGAATTTGGGTATGTTGTAATCTATCGATCATGTATTGTAGGAAGTTGAATTCAATTATGAGCCTGTAGGTTTTAGTCCAACTTTGAAGAATCCCACTCTACGGTGTTCCGTTAATATGGTAGTTTTCAATTATGTCTACGTTCATTCTATTTGGCCCTTGTCCCATTCGCTTGGTGGTTATCAGTGTCACACACCCATCAGCTGAATATGAGAAGACCAAACAAGTGCCACTTTGTCATATGCCATTAAGCTTGTTGACCACGTTAATGAAGAAATATTTTTCAGGTGAGTATTGTACCGTCACTGTATTCATTTTACATCATGTAGGTGTATAGTATTCACTTCATTCCTGTATTGGTATTTTTATGCCCAGCCGTATTTCGCATGTAAAACAGGATATAGTAAACATGGTACAGTATTGAGTCTTTATTAGCATTCTTAAGTAAAGAAAAAGGCTACGAACCCTTCTTAAACTGGAGGTCTGGTTCTTAAAACTATACAGAAGGAAAATGAATTTATAGCACACACAATGGTATATTAAAACATTTTTTCCAAATCCACGGAACGGACCCTGAACATATGAACATGGGCATAATTGAAAACACTGCTGAAAAGCTGGGTCTCACTGTACATACTAACGATTCGTGTCAGGTCAATACAGTACAGAAAGTCAGGGATTTTCTGTACTGTATTGGTTACTTCAGCTGTCATTGTCTTTTGGAACTGGTGCTGGAGAATTATTGGGCTAAATTGTTGACGGTTTTCTGAATCGATCCGATCAACCTTTTCATGGGGGCAATTTTTAAAGTTTTCCTTGGTCTTGTTATTTTGTTGTTTTCTATGGTCTCTTCAGATAAAGGACCACATGTTTGTGGCTACCACTCTACTTTTATCCTTCCACCCTATCATTTTATTTCATCTTTTTTGGTATATCCAGTTAGCTCCATACACAACCCAGAATGTATGCAAGGTTTTGAATGAATGCAAGTCATGAACACACAACTGATTTCAGTACTGTAATTTATTTGAAAAAAATGCTGAACAATGTTTCCATTGGCTAAAAACTAATACAATAATGAATTAGTGATCTAAAACCAATTTTAAAAAAAAAAGTGGAAACATCAAATTTTTTAAGTATTAGGAAGTTTTGTTTGTTAAATTATAGTTTAAAAATTAAAGTCAGTTTATTTAACAATTTCATTTTTTGTTCTTCATAGAAGAATGTTTGAAGGGTGAATGGTCACTTTTTGATAGTTTGAAGGCATTTGGCAAGAAAAGCAGCATGCATAAGCCTATGTACAGAGAATTGATGGAAAGTTAGGCTTACCACTTTCTAGTTACCATATTCTAAACTTTATTAGAATAGGCTTGCAAATTGGGATTCCCAAAAGAATTGAAAACACTTAAATCACAAACATTATGCATGCTGTAATTTGGCAATTCTCTCGTATAACTACAGTACAGATAACAATTATTGCATAATTAAGTTTAGAAAGACCTGTAATACATGAATCTACTTTGACTTCAAAGTATGCGAGTTTTTTGACGGCATTTGCCATCAAGAATAGGTTTTGCTTAGAATTATGCTAATTTTAATTATCCATTTGGTTCGAGATAATGACTAGAAGTAGTGGTTGATTCTAGGAAATAAAAGAATATTCCGTTCAATGTAGATCAGTTTATGTCTTGGAATATTGGTTTGTGCCATCTGTTAATTGTAACACATCGTTTCAATGGAAAGATCTAGAAACTAGAAAGAAACTACAGCATTGGTCTCTAAACTGATAAGTTTGTAACCGGTTCAAATGTACAGAGGTAACATTTTGTTCTAAAAATGTTTCTTTCACCTATGTATGACTAGAAGACTAGGACAGAATTAACATATTTATGATGAAATTCTATGTACACAATAGCAATTTGCTATTTGAAATATGGGATGAAGCAATGATGATGGTCCCAAAGGCTTGAATCTAATCAACAACATTAACCCTGTTGAACATCTCAGGACCTTTATCTTCTTTTAGGTGGAATATACAGTAGATTCAGTAATTAGTTTATCATGCCCAAATCTGCCAGGAAAATATGAAATATTAGCATTGCCAATTTCATTGCCATGCAAATGTTTTGAAGTGCAGCCTGCGTGATCTACTTACGCGTAATGTAAAATCCCAGCTTCCAGTGCATAGAGCCGTTCCATCAGGCGATACTTTTAAACAACTGATGCGATTGTCGTGACCATACATTATTGTGACGCGAACACATTTTAATGTATCCCACACATTGATAGTGTAGTCATTATATCCAGCGAATAACATACGACCTGTAATGATTTACTAGCTTGAAAAATATGAGTCAATGGCTGCAGTGCATGTGCAAGTCATGTAGAAACTTACCGCTCAGTGAAAAGTCAACAGAGTTAACTCCAAATATAATACTTTCTTTCGAATATACTGCTACTTCTCTATCTGCTCGTAAGTCAAACAAGCGGCACTAAAAAAACCACGTGAAATTTCATGAATTAAGTGATCAAAGTTAATGGAAGTTTCTTATGTAGCACAAGTTTATACTTACAGTTGCATCATCTGATCCTGTTGCAATGGCATCTCCACTGGGATAAAACTTCACAGTATTGATGTCAGATTCATGTCCTTCAAAGGACTGAACACATTGACCAGTGCGCATATCCCATATTAGAGCTACCTTATCACATCCCTGCAATACAATGTTTAAACTTTGTTCATCAAAAAAATATAATAATAATAACTTTGTTTATGAATCGTGACTTACTCCAGAGACAAATGTGTTTCCAATTTCGGAAGGAGCTAAATCCATGGCCATGACATCTCCATTATGTCCGTAAAAACTTTGTAGCAGTTGTCCACTTTCAACATCCCAAAGTGCACAAGTGCTGTCACCACTACCTGTTAGAATCTGGAGAGGATTTGGGTTGAAAGTCATGTTAATGATAATCAAGACCCATAACATTTTGTGCTTTGATGATTTGAGAGAGCATATTTTGGATTGCCTGATCGATTCTATACTTTTGGTGTATTAATACTAATTATTTTGACATAAATAACATAAACAGACATAAATAAAATAAACACAACAGTGATGCACTGAAACTACAGATGCTCAGTGCTTCATCCTTTGAATCATCATGGGAATGGGTTATGGGCCTTGAGTCACTTTGATATTTGCATTTTTATGAAATTGGCATGCCTACCTGTTGGTCAGAGTTGGGAAATGTACAACAAGACATATAACTGGTGTGTGTTCCCACAGCTTTTTTTCGACTCGATACATCATCATCTAAACTCAGTGGGTATACGGTGACCTTGTTATCTAGGCCTCTGGATATCAAAACCAGTGAAAATTGAAGAAATTGATTGTTAAAAACAAATTTCATGGTAATCAGTTAGTGAAATATAGAATGAGAAAGAAATATGAAAATGATGCCCATGTGTGAAAGAACACCTAACCCGCAAGCAACCATGTTGCCTGATGGTGCATAAGCACAAGCCATTACCCATGTGGTTGGCATTGTTACAGCATGTTCCTAAAAATTTCAACCTTGGTTAGCATTCACTTGGTCACCAGAAAGAAGAAAAAGCTTCGTTATTTAAGGGAGAGTGTACTTTGTTAGTTGTAAAGGCATCCCAAATTATCATTTTTCCATCCTGCAAGAAAAGGTTAATGTTCATGCCTGAAGACATTTCAATTTATACTCATTCCAAGCAGGATTTGTTTTCACCTGAGAAGAGCTGACAATGTGGCGTTTATCTAAACTCCAGTCAGAGCACAATACTTTTCCTTGATGTCCTTTGAGAATTCTGCGAGGCTTTATGTTTAGAGCACTCAGAGGCTCTAGTCGTTCAGCTACTTTGGCCACTAAAATTCAACAACAAAGTTAACTTTTATAGTGTCAATGTGTAAATACATATTAGTCTGGTTTGTTGAAGTAAAGGGGTTGGTTTTTCTCATGCAATACTTGTACATTATTGAAGGAAACATTTGTTGGATTTGTTTCAGTATTTTAAATTCTGTACGTTTTTATATAAATTTCTACTACAGTATAAAATGACCAATTTAATTAACAAGTAGCTTGAAGCATAATGCTTTAACGATTTTGATTTTGCTTGTGCTTTGATGTTGTTATATATGGTATACTTTATAGTATTGGTATTTTATACCAACACTATAAAATATATCTTAATGTTTGTTTGTAGCCTAAAGTGGCTATGATGTTCAAGAACTCTGGAAACAATTGCAACAAAAATTATAAGTTGACAGAATTTTGAGCACTAGAAAATACTTACGAGCTACATCGTTTAACTTCTGCCTTTCTTCCTCTAATCTGGCTTTGAGAGATTCAACCTCCTTGGTCAGCATTTCGATCGACTCACTTGGTGAATCTGTTTTCAAAATACCATCGGACGCCATATTGATGGCAGTGTCTGTAATATGCATGCACTTCGGCTGTTTGTTGGATCAGTCCAATGGCGTGATGTAAATAGAACGAGTGTTAAATGAGATTCAATGGTTACTAGAGCATTTTTCAAATCTAAAATTATATTTTCTCTCTCTATTTCATATTTTGGAAACAATATAATTCCGGGGGATTGAACAGGTCATTTGACGAGTAGCAATTACAAGTAGCTTTCTGTTTTGTTGCTGCTATGAGAGCGAACGAGGGGTTTAGTGATGTTTATGTTGTTTTGGTTTCGCCTGGTGGAATTGACTACTGAACATTGACTGAGCAACAGAGTCAGCATAGCACTTGCTTGCAAAAATGCGATTGCCTTTCTTAGCAGAAATGCATACAAGAAGGAGTTTGCTTTGCTTGTAGTAGTAGTGGTGAGGGAGGGGGGTAGTACAAGAAGGTGGGGCAAGAGTTGTGGTAATATGAGGCATGTTCCTGTGTTGCGGCCCTGCGCTTGCCAGTTAGCAGTGCCACCAGTAGCAAAGCTCTTCTTGGTCATTTTGTGTCTTGGTAGAGTTTAGTTTGCTACAGAATGCACATAATTCTTTAAAGGTTCTTTAAAAAGTGACTGCAGTAAGAATTAGGAATTCACTGCCTCTGGTTATAAAAATTTGAATCACCTCATTGTTTAGCTTTAAAGTTCAACATTCATACACCATAAAGTAGTTTTCATTGGACCATCTTTACTACAAGACAAGATGATATGGAGTAAACCATCTTACCAGTCAAGATAAGATGGTCTATGGTAAACAATGAACTAATCATTTGTTCTTTGTTTTGCTGGTTAAATTATTGTTGTCATTATCTTTCATCATTATATCTTATAGTCTTATGTGATATAAATTCGTCAAATCCATTCGTGTCCCAATGGGACGAAGAAAGTAAATAAAATAAATAAATAAGATAGTTTGTAAAAGAAAAGTTAGATGCTTTCTCAGGTTAAATTTAGTTAGGTTATAACAGTTTCTTCAACTAAAATAGTTGTTATACTGTTACAGCTAAAATTAATATTGGCTATAATTTGTTTATCATGTTTATGCTCCCAGTTGTTCACTGTTCGTAGGTTTTTTTTTTCCTCCGACAGTTTCATCTGCACTAAAGAGGCCTATTGACAGGGGTATAGTTTTGGTGGTGTTTGAGAATTTTGTTTGGGGAGTGCCTGTAATGACACTTGTTTTATGCTTAAAGGTTGTTTTTGTTTATTTGTAATTTATTTTTGTTTCTGTTTGGCAATGTTGATTGATAAAATTAATCAACAATTTCAATTTCTACAAATAAGTTATGTAGAATTGAAATTGTTGTATTTGATATCGTATTTTAAGCTTTTGGTGCTTAATGTTGGTTTATTGAGTGTTCATGAAAGTTTGGTTTATTGAGTGTACAGGAAAGTTTGGTTTCTTGGATGGCGAAACTAAAATACCACTATTTATCTTGAATCTAATAGCCCTATGCGATGTAGATTTTGAAAATAAAAATAGTGTTTTACCAGAAGTATTTGGGGAACATGTTATCAATCACTGACAAAGACAATGGAAACTGCTTCAATCTATGTTGTAAAAAATTTTCTTGTTTTTGAAATTCTTTGGGTGATTCTGGTAGCTGATTCTTCTACATTTCTTGACTTGAATAATACTGCTTTACTATTTTATTGGCTACTGTTACCATCCGTTATTTTAGTATTGTATTATAATTTATATCATATAATACAGTACGGTACCTACCCCTTCTGCATTATACTTTATATCGTATTATACCATATTGGTATTGTACCTTATACAA
This sequence comes from Cryptops parisi, assembly GCA_034695005.1. NCBI lineage: Eukaryota > Metazoa > Arthropoda > Chilopoda > Scolopendromorpha > Cryptopidae > Cryptops > Cryptops parisi. The sequence continues at coordinate 6,406 of JAQIWH010003833.1, forward strand.
TAGTCTATTTGTTTGTATTTATTTTCTTTGCTTTCTATTTTTCTCTTTTGATTTCTCTCTGTAGTCCATCTTTTTCGATGTTTGTCATGCTTGTTCCCAATCCAGTCAGTTAAGGTGACACACAATGGATGTAAGCCTAAGCTGACAATGTTCATTCCTTTACATTGATTTTAGAACCACGTTCACAGTTGTTGAAAAAAAAAGTTTTGGTTTACTCTCTAATCTGCTCACTATTCAAACAATATAAGGATTATCTGGTCCTTGTTGTTGTTGTGCTTTTCTGCGACCTTACGATTGACAGTACGTCATCAACAACGTCACTGTGGACTGCCCTTCCTTTGCGGAGTTATCTCAATCGTAGATAGTGTTATGAAAACATTTTAATTTAGCTTGTGGTGATCTTTTCGTTCTTCTGTGTTACAGGCTGCTTGCAAGAATTTCGTGATGGGGACTTCGTGTGGAATATGTTGGAATGTATCTTTATTTGTACTTTGTCAACTCTTGCTGATCAACTATGGTAAGTTTCACTGGTGTTTTACTCGCAAAATTTATGCTGGTAGGCAAGCGACTGTGGTAACCTGCACTGCAAATGATTACGAAATCATATGAGGCAATTAATAGCGACAGTTTTTCATCATCATCATCATCGCCATGTATTCATCATCATAAAAATGGTTTGCTCGCAGTGATGATTCACAACCCTGTTTTTTTTTTTTTTTTGCCAAGATCTTAACATAAATTTTAAATACCAGTTTGTACTGTTAAAGTTTGTGATTTATATTCAGTATCTATGTGGTATTCAAAGTATATAGCAATCAGTGTAGGCTTAATGGCATGCACATAGGAAGTGAGGTAAATGCATTTTTTTTATAGTTTACGTACTATTATTGGTATTGTGCTGCCTTGTTTAAAAATACGAATGAAGGGCTCCGGGCTATACTGATAAGCCATACTTTTTCTAATAATTACATTTTTACATGAAACTGTTTCTCAGTACTGTACTGTTTCTAACTTGTTACTTTACCAGTTTCTGGATTTTCCAGAAAATGACAAGAAAATCATCTTGTTGCTCAGTATGGTACTCTATGGAGTTCCTCACCAGAAGAATGGTTCTCCTGAACAATTTCAACAATTATAGCTTTTCACTATATTGTTCGAAACCCTTCAAATTGATACAAAGTTACAGTGTGTTAATAGTCTAATTTACCAATGCTAACTACTTCATGTTGGGGGGAGGGGGTCTATTATAGCAATCTAGCGTTGTCTACTGTCCAGCTATGTAAACACATTGGTGGCCTTATCATCATCACCAAATCAAAAAGACTTGTTGCTTATTCTTCAACAAAAAAGTTGATTTACTTATTGATCGATTGAAATAAGGTATTTAGTTCATTGGTTACATACATTTTATTGTTCTCATTATTTCAAATGTTAGCCTTTTATCTTATTTGGCATGAAAGGGGTCGATTTACTTAGATTACTACTTAAGACACAAGATAAAAACGGTTTTATCTTTTAAGTGATTCTGCTGAGTTGCTAGTGAGATAAAAGTTTTGATGACTCGGTGATAAAATTGGATGTTCTGTTTCCACATGCTGCCATCTAGTTGGACTGTCCATAAATTTGTGGTACCTATTCAACTGTAATTAACTTGAACAGTTAGCTTGAGCTAAATGTTTGCACCTGGTTCGGAATACTTTCTTTACAAGCATAAATATAAATTCAAATATAAATACCTTAGAAAGACCTTCATTTCAAATAAAAATTGAACCTTCTATAATTACATTTTTAGATTCCGGTAAGCAATACTGACCGTGGTTTATGTTTAGACTATTTTTCTTGATTCATCTTGAAATTTTACCAATTGAAATAAGTTGTTTCAGTATCATTTGTTTTAATGTACTGTACTATGCATGTTTACATCCAATTGAGTAAAAGCAATTGATTTTCTAACAAACATTTTTTGTGTGTGTGTGTAGTGTCTACTGAGGTTAAATACAAAGGCAGTAATCCTACTCTGGTGATGAGAGGTGACAATTTTTCTATCGAATGCCACTCAACAATATTTGATTTTTCACGTTGGTACAAAGACGGTTCTAAACTTGAAATAAAAGGCCGTTTTTGGGTTGTTGAAACCACATCGCAACATGAAGTGGTTAGCATATTGCATGTATCCAAAGCAGAGGATGCAGATAGAGGAGACTATAAATGTATTGAATCAGACGATGCCCCATGTATGCAAATTATTGTAATACCACCACACACGTCTGGTAAGCCATTGCTTCAAATTGTGAAGAAAATTAAAAGCATGGTGGTGTTTGAAGATGAATATGGTTCATGGTCGTATAGTTGGCCCTTTTTATCTGCTGGTTGTCCTAGAACCTCCCCCATCATAAAACCCTGTTGCATTACTTTCATCTTCATCTCATCATCGTTCCAGCATTTTTCGATTTAATAAAGTTTATATGATGCTAAATGACGTTATGGTACCTTAACGGATGTCAGTGCAGTCCTTAAACCACAAATACCTACCTTGGAACCTCCCCCCATGGATACTAAGGGCCAACTACACACTGAAGACTCACTAACTGATTTCATTAACCAGCATTAAGCTTGTTAAAATTTTAAACTGCTACCTGAAAGGTTTTTAATGTTCCCTTACAGGGAGATTAGATTTCTTGGCATTGTGGTTTGTTTTGCTGTACTTCTGAATGGATTTTTATTGTGAAACAGTCTTAATCTAGCAAAAATTAACACAATGTTTGCGATATTGACGATGCAGGAGTGTGCGCCCGTAGCTTTTTTGATTGGTTAACATGGCTGCAGAGACTAATTGATGTCAACCTTGTTGGTTAAATACAAGTTATGAAATGTTTCCATTCCTGTGTGATTACAACTTCAGGTTACTTTAGGCCTCAGTTAGCCCTTGTTTCGAAAAGAATGGTAGTTGATTCTTAAAATGTCCAGTGATATTTGGGAGTTTGCAATGCAATTAATTCCTTCCAAGATTTTTTCAAGTTTTCAGCGATTCTCATGTTCACATGCATGGATGGAATCATTGTTCGAATTTGCACTTAAAAGTTTGGGTTTGTTGCTTCATTCCATACTGAGTGAACAATAACGAGGTTGAATGTTTTTCATTTCTGGCACTAACACAACTCATGTTGACATTTTAAATCTTTACTGGACTATATTTAACATGTGGTAAAGCTTTTTTTTTTCTTTTTAATTATTATTCTGGAACATGAAAAGTCACAAGAAAGAAATATTAATTTCACAGATGTTGAATTCCATTTTGTTCCATTGTTGTCTATGATTGGTTCATTAGAGCTAGATGAATATTTAAATCAATTTCAAATGCTTATTATGTGAAGAAGAAATCATTTTTATTGGCATCTTAAAATACATGAGTTGAAAAGGGGGGCCGCGTCAATTAAATGCTGTCCATTGTGTATAATTGTAGTTTCTCTTTTTATGCCAAGGATGGAATGTTCTTTCAGTGCACCTTACATCTTCCTTTCACTGCTAAGGAAGTTGAATGAGCATGTGATGAAAATGTCCTGCTTATTTTAATTAATATGTTTGGTTCAGTGAAGTTGTTCAACCAACCGTATGAAATAAGCTCAAGTTAAAGGACTTTTATGGGAACAAAACGTTTTGGTGAAATGTTGTCACTGGTACAATGCAATTAAGCTGGAAGCTGTTTTTTTTCTCTAACTATACTTAGAAAGCACAACCAGAATACTTGAACATCGATTGGCTATTATTAAAGTAGAATATATATTATGGATTCAGAAATATGTGACAAATAGGAGCAGTACTGTATCTAAAAAAGGTGTAAAATGCACCAATGGGTTTATTTTGTAATGTATTCGTTTTACGGGCATTGCTATTGGTAGAAATTAAAAGAGAGTGGACAGACCAAAAAATATGTCCAGGTGTTTTGTTAAGCCAGTAGACACTAATAAACTATTGCTTGAAGATTTTATTAATTAGTATTATTTTTTATCAACTGAATGCCTCTTTTTAATGTAAGTGAAAATCTATATTGCAAGTTTGTTTTTTCCATTAACTTGTGTTTTAGAATCAGTAGATAGAGTATAGTGCAAATTCTTTGATTCATGTTTGCTTGCTGTGTTTTTGTTTCGATTATTTTTTTAACATGGAGTGATTAATTAACACTGATACCGTACTTAATATTATATGATTTGTCAAGGAATTAAATTTTGATTGAAAATGAAACCTAAGTTTTTACTTTTTTCTACTGCCAGGAGACTTTCACCACACTCGACGTTTTGCCTGCTCAAAGAGGCTTTTTTCAGGGGTAAATGTGAAAAGTAACAAACACAACAAGCAAGGAGAATACTGCACTTTTTGTGTTTATCGCTTTTTATATGCGTTCCTGGAAAGTGCCTCTTTGAGGAGACAAAATATTATGTGTGGTGCATGTGTTAAGTCTGCCTGTTATTAGAGCTTAAAAGAAATTTTTGTTTATTTGCAATCAAAATGTATTCACTTGTTCATTTTCACTGATACTTAATTAAAATCACCATGTTCACCAAGAAGATGTAACCTTAATATATACTTTTGTTGCTGTTTTAGGACATTCCGTGACCGATGGTGAAAGTGACAGTAGCATCAACAGAATCGAAGTCATAGATGTTGACCAACCTTTTACTTTAAACTGCAGTGTATCGGACAACAGCTTAAACGTAAAATGGTAACTCTTGCTTTTTGTTATCACGTTTGCATTTTAGTTTGCTATTTTTATTTTTATTTGCTATGGCTTAATTTTTTGTTTTTGAATTGAATAGTCTTTTCAATGATATTAGTTGCACTAGTTGAAGGTTCAGTGGAAGCGTTTGTTCTCATTAAATTATAGAAATGACACTTTAAAATAAATAAAGGAAGATGTGTAATGCCAGTCGATAATGTGATAGGACTGCGCATGGACATTTCCTATATTTTCATAAGTGATTAACAGGCTAAGCTTGAAAATAAAGGTTAAGCATTTTAGTGAACCTTTTTTTTTCCTCATAGGTATAAAGGTAATGAAGCAGTTAATACTTCTGATACTCGATACATCTTTAAAAACATGACTTTGAAGATTGCAAAAGCAAAAGATGAAGATGCTGGAATATACACTTGTATGATAGAGGGCTATGAAAAGAATTTAACATTCACTGTATACTGTGAGTGTGGTATTATGATAATCTTTTCCACATATTGATACTAAAACATGTATAAAAAAAATAACAAGGTTAACTTTGTTTTTGGTTGAACAGCTAAACCCAGAATTACGACATCATCAGGCAAGTCCATGAACCAGGTGCAAGGTGATACATTGCAATTGAAGTGTGTAGTATCAGGATCGCCACCACCTAAAGTGTCTTGGTTAAAAGGTATTTATCCTTTTCATTGCCAATACCACAATGCATTAGTTGTTGAAGTTATAGTTTTTTGTTTTTTTTTTTGTAGATGAAAAACCTTTAGAAAACGAGACCCGTATTACCTACAAAGAGAATGAAGCGGAATCTACGTACAACTTGGTTATTGCTGACCTGGTGGATGAGGACCGTGCTGAATATACATGTGTTGCTGAAAACGAGGGCGGAAGTGTCAATGCCACAACATTAGTTCGAGTGAAAGGTAATTTCACGACTCGCTCTTTGATTAGTACAGGCATACCTCGCTTTATTGCCCTTTTTTTTTCTTACGAAAGGAAATAGCAAGATGATTACAGTTAACACTCAATAGACAGGGGTTCCCAAACTTTCATGCACCTTTATACAGTAGCAAACACTAGCACCCATCTAGCTTGTATGTTACGAAAATGGGGCGGGGATAAAATGGTTATTTATTAGTACAGTTTACTACAAGTAAGCAAATTAACAAAGTATAATGTCACATTCTAATTTTTTACTTTTAATTTTTGGTGATCTCCCAATGGATCTTGACCCACTTTGGGAAACCCTGTAATAGATTATATGTAGTGTAAACATGATTTTAGGATTTGATATGCACCAGGATGCCAAAAAAATGGCTGTTACTCTATTAAGTTTTTGAATTGATCTCTGGAACAGAACTTGTATTATCTCCGAAGAATAACTGTACTTGTTTGTTATACTCCATTCCAAGTTTATTCGTCGGTGGAGAAACAATTACAGGGCCGGTTCGCACCTTGTTTTCTGCCACTAGTCGAATGTAGTCCCTACTTTCCCACTTTATTACTAACTAGTGGAGTCCCAACGCGATGCTGTTATTTAATAACCATTTTGCATTACACTTACGTTCAGTTTAAAAAAGCAATTTTGGACGGTATACCAGAAGCATGGTTCGGTAGTACTCAAAAATCAAATGTCGACAACTATCAACCTAGCAAAATACTATGCTAGATTTCATAACAGCCCCACATTTTCTAAATAATGCTTAAATTCAATATTTTGTTGCTAAAAATAAATAAACGGTTTTAAAAAGACTACCAATACATTTTGTTTAGGAACTTGTAAGGTTACAAAGTTTTTCCACTATTATAATGGTAACTGATTTTCTGCTGACAGGTGAAGTTGAAATGGAGTATAGTTGTGTAAATATAAAATACTGAAATGCTAACTTATTATGTTATTGTTTATAGACAAGTTGGCTGCTTTGTGGCCATTTTTGGGAATTGTTGCTGAAGTAGGCGTTTTGTGTACCATCATTTTCATTTATGAAAAGCGTCGTACAAAACAAGAATTTGAAGAAAGTGACACCGATCAAAGTCCAGACACGTAAGTAGGATTTTAAATAGAATTAGTTTTGTTTTTTTAGTTGCATATTCACAAGGTGAAAAATTTTGTTTACAGGAAAAATGTGTCCGACAATAAAGAAAAAGATGTACGGCAACGCAAGTGACCTGCCTAAAAGCTAGTGTTAAAAGCTACTCAGTCAACGGAAGTGAAGATAAATTATTTCTTTTATTTCAGATGATTTTTAAATGGTGATCAAACTGATTCAAAAGGAAGTGTAGTTTTGTTAGTCAGGTCTTTAAAATGCTAAGGTGTAAAATATCTTTCATGAGCAATGGTAGCCAACAAGATTTAGTAAGAATGAATCAACTCATCCAAATCTTCTCTCACGGTTTATTCCAATTCATATTGGAATCTTGTTTTTCACACAATTACATAGTTGGTATTTTGCTTGCCAAGAATTAAATCCATTTTCAGAAATTAGATGTTCTCTTTTTTTTTTAAAAAAACAAACCAACTTTCAATTGCAAATATCGATTTTTAAATCAACTACAATTCTAACAATATTTAAAAACTACTTTCGATTATTGTTTGTAACTAAGCACTGTATCATAATGTAAATACAAGACTTCAAAAATGCTACATACAACTTTATAAATATGCAAAATTACTGGTATGTATTTCATAGCAACACACTTGTCATGTACGTAAGTCAGGACTGTTCTGTTAAAGATTTCATATATACAGATTTATATGTATTCCAGTAATTAAATAAAATTAATGTTTCGGAATCAGTTTGATTATTTTGAGCAAATTTGTTTTTAACGATTGTTCACTTCAACTTGATTTGAAAACTTTCAAAAGGTGTGTAATTAAGCTGTTGTATTATAAAAGTATATATAGACAGTGAATAAAATTTTGTAATTGTAAGTTTTTATTTCTTTTCAGGTATTTTGTATTTCATGATTATCGATAGAGGAATTGTATCTAGTTAACATCCAGCAACGGGCGGCCAGTTGCAAGTGTTGGTGTTCAAGTCGAATTGGGTTCCTTCTCCACATACGAATTCTTGGATTTCGTAATGGTTTCCAGCTCTGTAACACCGCCAGTACTGAGTGCAATCGTTGGGATCGCGGAACCATCCTTCAGAATTACATTCTCGGCCGGACGGAGACGTCACCGGCTTGGCAGTGCCGGTAGAGGCAGTTGGACGCTGAGTTGGGTCTGTCCCGTCAGTTTGTCCGGTGGGTGGAGAAGGATGAACAACTGGTCCAATGAGAGTTTCGTGAATGACGGTGAGCAAAGGATAGCGGTGACCATGGCAGATGCCTCGGAAATCATCAGTTTCAATTGACCAGATCATGGCACCGGCAAGACCCATAGACTTTGCATATTCACTCTGTCGTCAAAAGTACAAAAGATATGTGTTGAGCAGTTTGGCTACCAAATCTTGAAATTATAAATGGTTTGAAAAAGCCGTTCACTACCTTAATTTTGATACTTTTTGGATCGTCATAACCAACCCACTGGCGCTCATGGTGGGCAAAAGGGGCGTTGTAATGATCGTCCCACTCAACAGTCCATTTTTCACCTTTCACAAATTTTTCACAAATCTGAAATAAGTTGGATGTTAATTAAATGCTGCTTACTTTCATTGTACACACTTATCTTTTGTATTGGTGGTGTAATCACTTCATTGTATCCAAGCATTCCAGGTTCACGTGTGTAAGGTCCTGCTTGTCCAGCCGAAGGTGCAGGTGCATACAGACCACTGTTAGATGGATTTTGTAAAGTGAATGCACGGCCATAAGTTCCCATTCCAAGTACTAACTTATTTTTCGGTGCTCCATGTTGTAACCAATAATTCACGGAAAAGTTCTGGGAAAAGAAAAATGGCTCAGCAGCTATTCTCGATGTGTTTAGTCAGCCAAGTTTTTAATTTTGAAAGGCTAGATATTTTTATGTTGTAACTGGATTCTTACAACGTTGAGTAGTTGCTGTTCAGGTGTCTCATCTGGTCGTGCATAGAGAGGAGAATTATGGCCAGTGAAGGTTTCCCAAGCTCCGTGGTAGTCGTAAGCCATCAAATTGATGATATCTAAATATCTATGAAGCATTGTGAATCATTTGTTATAAAATTATAACAATCACATTATATAAGATACATGATTTGTAGAGCATGCAGTGGATGAGTTTGAAATTCGCATAGTTGTAATACATCTTACTTGGACATGCCAGGAATGTCATAAGCAGTGTCAATCGTGGCTTTTCCTGCTGAAGTTGCGGCAGTCAGTAAATAACCATGAGGTTGGAATGCTTCGTGGAGTTCCTACATGAAAAACAAACAAAACAGTTTTGCAAGGTTCAACTATTGATTCAGCAACATTGTGTTTAGAACCAGGTTATCTTTAACCTTCAAGAGCAAAATGAAGTTTTGCTTATCCTCTGGTTTTCCTCCTCTGTTTGCTGGGTACTCCCAATCCATGTCTAAGCCATCAAAATTGTACTTGGCTATGAAGTCGACGACGGAATCGACAAAAGTTTTTCTAGATCCAGCATTTGCAGCCATGGCGGAATACTTTGTGGAGCCTTCGTTCCATCCCCCAATTGCAATGATTGTTTTTAGTTTTGGATTCACTTTTTTAAGGTTGTTGAAACGCTTAAAAGCACCTGAAATTTTGATCGTTAGTTTATTTATACACACACACACGTGCAGTATGTGAAAATATACAAAACTATACACAGATGTTATAAAATGGATGGGTCATATAATTGTTACCCTTTCCATAGTCAGCCTCCAGATCATTCCAGGAATCAAGGGATCGAATGGTATTACTTGAGGATAAGCCTGCAAATCCATAGACCAAATGGGTGCAAATGTGGGGATCGATATGTTCCACTGGGAATTTGCCTGGTTCTGGTCGGTAAACAGCCCAACTTCCGTAGTAGCATATCAGTTTCTTGTCTAAAACGAATGGTGAAAAAGAGAACATCTAGTTACTAATTTTTTTCTGGTTACACTATATTTTTATTGTTGAAAAAACTTGTATGTTATCATGTTTCAAAAGAGTAAAGAGCTGTAGTAATTGCATACCAGTATCAGCATCTAAGCCCACAACACAAAGTGCCAAAAGGGTTGTGGCTATGTATAGGAGATCCATTTTACCTTTGAAGAAATACAGGGTGTTAATAGAAAACTTTTCAAGTTGCAGTTTGAAAGAGAACACAAACTTACTGTGGTGTGATTTCCTCGTTGCATCCGAAGCTGGATCGAATTTCTTCTACTTATATAGCTCATCGTTGAATAGAGAGGAAAATATGCGCGTCAACATGGAATTGCCAAGTGTGCAAGTACAAAGCCATTCACCGAACTCGAAAGCTGTTAATCAATAAAGCATTAGAAGGGTTTGTAGAATTTGTGATCTGTGACCATTCGGTGTATTGGGTGGAAGAAAAGGGTTTAATTAAGCAGAAGAGGAACATGGTGCTTTAGAAAAGGCATGCAAATTGCATTCACATCATCGTTATGGCTATTATCACATGAAGTCAAAATAAGGAAGAGTTTGGTTTTTTTTGTGCAGCTGTTAAGGCTCATCTTGTTGTTGGAAGTGAAAAACAGTAACCTGAACTATAAACGACTTTACAGAGAAATTGATTTAAATTGTGACAATTTAAAGTCACTCTTGCTTTTTGAGTAGTTGACAACCCTGAATTATGGAGAGATTCATAAATTACTCCTTTATAACAATGGACGTTTGTTTATTAGCAGGGATGCAGGAAATTTCAAAGTAAAACACACTTGTTATTAAAAACTGTTAGTTTAATTTTGTTATAGTGGTTCTTGCAATATACTTTTTCATAACAAATATTAATTATTTCAACCGCCGGTTATTTCTATGCATTGGTTATGTCGATGTACAGTATGGTTTTGCTTTTTTGGCATTTTTGCTAATACAGCAATTTACAATTATGTTCATTGCATTGGCAGTTTTTAGCATGTGCTCATCATCAGCTCTTTTTACTTTTGTATGTGTTTTTTTTTGTGTGTGGGGGGGGGGGGGCTTTAGCGGTATTGTGCTTTTTTGAGCTGTGCATGTGAAAAATAGCTGTTTTTCTGTTCTGCAAGTTTTGTTTTCAATGGTGACTTGGAAATTAACCCACTGTATGAGTAGGCTGTATCTCTAAATGTAATCTGCAATGCCACGGTGTGATTGTACGAGTTCTTTACTGTGTATTTTAAATGTGATACTTAAGTAACAACATCCAGTTCCAAATCTTAATTCGATTATTAATTATAATGAAACAAGTTCTGCATTTTAATATTAAAGGTGGTAAAGAATGAGTGGATTTATTTTCATCCAAAGCCATCTGTATCTTAAATATTGTTTGCCTTACAATGTATTTCATGCAGGGCTACAAGAATAAAGTTGACACTTTTTCAGTGGCATAATTATGCCAAGGCATTGCGGCTCAAAAGCTTTGATATTGATTCTTCTGCGAGAATCGATACTTCCCAATGTAGTCAGAGGGCCCAGTATATACTTGCTTTCGATATTACGAATAAAACTTATTTTCATCAGAAAATAAATTCCTATAAAAGCTGTTTTTTTTTTTTTACTTTTCTGAAAACTTTTTTTTCAACAGTTCATTGACAGATTTTGACGTTGCTTTTTCACCAAATCCCGATCATTTTTTCGTGCACATTTTATAAGACAACTTTTCCTGTGTTTTAAAGTCATTGTCGAAAGAAATCATATGTAGACAATATGATTACAGTAGTACCTTCTATGGTATCATACTGTCTCATTTACTGATTTCTGTGCTCTAACCATGCCTCTTTTTACATCATAGCAGGAAGCTCGATTATCAAGTCTACTGTATTTACAGTATGTCATGAAGCATCGTGATTAATCAATAGTTCTTTATTATTATTGCTGACACCGAACACGAATTAAAATTAAATGCAGAGATCTAAAATGACATTGATGACAATTATTTACTTTAAAAAATATGACTCCCATATTATCGATTATTTCATTAGAACTGATATTAAAAAAATACACGCCTGGTGCAACAAGCACAATCTCAAATTGAATCCACTTAAAACTTCAACACTTTCTTTTTATAGCAACCAAACCACTGAAACAGAACCTATAAAAATTTTGGGAATTTATTTTGACAAATACCCTACTTTCAGTAATCACATTGAATATATATTTGGAAAACTCAACAAACTCGTTTATATGGCTAAACAATTAAAAAACATTTTAAATATAGGAGAAAAGAAGATTTTCATCAACACAAAAGTTATCATAAAATTATGGAAATGTCTCGTAGTTTCAAAAACCTCAACCATCCCACCAATTTCATCACACAATATATATATCGATTTCTCCAGAGGTCAGGGAAACAAAAAGGTATAAACTTATTTTAGATCATGATATACCGACACACAGAGCTGGGCACAGTTAATGGAAAAGTTAACTTCGTTAACCGTTACTCAGTTAACCAAAAAGTTAACTTCGTTAA
>JAQIWH010003834.1:0-18661 GCA_034695005.1 Cryptops parisi
TGTTGTACTTTGTTGATTTTGTCTCCAGCGTTCATTAGTAGTGACTGGTGTCGATTCGAATTTCAAATGGCCCACTGCCGTTCATTGGCGGACCGTTGCAGACGACTGATAGTCGTTATTTATGAAGATGTCGATTTAGCCCAAGTTCACGGAGAGATTCGTTCTTATTTGAAAACTAACACGTATGTTCGATGGGACGACAAACTGTTCTGGAAGAAATTACTGTTTGCTTTGCCAGAACCACGTAAAGACTCTCATCCGAATACTGACTTTGGGATTTTATATCAACACATGCAAGACAATACAGTTCTTGCGCAGCGAAAGGAAAGAAAAAGCCCAGTTACTAATCAAAAAACATAACATTTGAAAGATCGAAAACAAGATGCATTACCAGCTGGAATATTCAATGGAGTTTATGTTACAACTATTGCTACTTCATATGGATTGTGTTTTAATTGTTAATTTCATGTAAACACCGTACAGTATTATCTATGTTCCTTTACCCCGCATTGATTAAGGTTATTTTTTACGACTAAAATAATTAAGACATCTGCATCAGATTAATAAGGTCATATATGTTTTGTAATGACAATGTTCCGTAATCCATGTTATGCATGCAACATTTTTGTGTAACGATTTAAACTGAAATTTAACTACCGATATTTAATTGTGCCTAAGATTGGCACAATATTAGTTTATTGTTGACATATTTTGTCCATCTCAATTATCCTTAAACCTTCACCTGAAAAAGAATTTACTGATTACTTCGTTGGAAAAAAAGTGGATAAGTACAATTATGAATCTCTTCAGACAAATATACATGTAGAAAAACAATAAACATTTATCATATATCATATATTAAAGAAAAGAAAATCTTCATTAATACCAAAGTCAAATCAGTCCTTCAATACTCCATAGTAGTTTGGTCAGATGCTCCAAAATATAAGCTTAAAAATATAGTTACTTCTTTCAACAGAATTATTAGAACACTATACAAATTACAACCTTACACATCAATTTCGGCATTTATAAAAACAAAAGGTATCATGACTATAAACCAATTGGCAACCTATAATAAAATTATTGAAATATCACGTGGTTTCAAAAACCACAATCACCCCACTCACTTCATAACACAGTATACAGCCATCTCTCCTGAAGTTAGGGAAACAAAGAGGTATAAAATTATTTTAGACCACGACATACCGTCACATTATCAAAGGAGATTCCCTTATAACTGTTTCAACACATGGAATAATCTCCCCTATGCCATTCGCAAAATATCTCTCTCTTGCACAGCAGAACAATGCAAAGTTCAATGCGTACATTTTAATACAAAACTCAAAAAACACATATTATATTCCGACAGATTTTAGATACACTTCTTTTTTCGTTTTGCCTTATCAATTGTGTAATATTATGTATCATTAATTGATAAAATTTTTAATGTTAGGCTTTTTTGTCAAATCACGTCCATTTTTGTTTCATGTCAATTTGAATTTTTGTTAGTTTAAAATTTTTTTTCTTCAAACATCATGTTATTTTTTTTTTCCTTTGTTTTTTCACCGTCATTTCAATCAAAATCCATTTCATTTGTATAATACGATGTATCTCATTTTAATTAATTACAATTATGTATGTACATCACATTGTCTCTATGGGACGAAGCAATAAATAATAATAATAATAATATGCATAAAATCCATTTTTGATTTCTGCGTGTTTTCGATTTATGTAAATTAAAATTTATGCATGAGTAATTCGGTATTCAATTTATGCATTTTGAGTAATTCCATTTTTGTATTTCTGCACGTTTCGATTTATGCGGAATTTTGATTAATGCGAATTTTAAGTAATTCAATTTTTTGATTTCTGCAATTTTCGATTTATTCACATTTATATATGCGATTTTTTTGTACATTAGACTTAATGCGATTTTTGGTTTATGTGAAGGACTTGTACGGTTCTCGTTTATGCGTATTTTGTACACTGGGCTATACGGTATATTCTCATTAACAACTGTAGATAGCAGTATAGTTCCAATCCCCAGCTCACTCATTAATATAAAGAGTATAATAATAAATAAAAAAAATGCTTATAAATTTAATATATCTGTTCCAGTTGTAAAAGTTATTTCATACTTATTGTACCTATTATTTCTGTGTCCCTACGGGACGAAAATCAATAAAATAAAATAAATAAAAAATGTTACTCTTTTAGTATTACAAGTGCATTACTATCTGTTGCTGTCAAAAAACATGATAAAAATTACGCTTGAAAATATGTTTCACTCGGTGTTCGACAACAAAGAATATTTCCAAGATACTTCGTCATTTCAACACTTTCAACACATTTCAACACACACACTTCATCATTTTGCCCTCATCTTAATAGTTTTTCTTTCGAGAAAAATTAACACAAGATAAAAAAGGGCAAACTAAGCGAAAAAAAAGAAGAAAAGTAAAGAGAACTGGTTCAATAGAATCCCCTTTTCACAGTATGTTTATTTTGTTCTTCTTCCACTTCTTCGCGCACCACGTGATTGCACGTCAGAAATTTTTTCATCCAAAATAAAGACTTGGGGCGAAGAGGGTATAGTGACGTAAATTGACGTCGTGGAGGGGAAGGGTCTTGAACCAGGATAAGAAGAAAAAAAATTAGTGAAAGTTTTTGTAACATCATCTACGTTTTCTTATTCTGCCATCGTTTCATAATTGTCTAATTTTTACTGAAGATTGTGAATTTTTCCTTAAGGAGAGAACAAAACATTCACGTAGTAATTAAAGTATTATCAATATAGCTACCCATCCATTAAACACACAATTAAAAAGTCTGGTGTAAAAGGGTATTAAGTAACATCTTTGTCAAAAAATAATCTAGAAGTATTTTCAAATAAGTAAGGTGCAATTCTATCTTCCTGACGCATATTTTTTAGCAAAACAACAATATGTGCAAAAATATTAGTGCAAAAAGTGTGAAGTAGCCCATCAATAGCAAAGCAAGTTTACATTTTTAAAAGCATTATCCTTTAAATTGCAAAAACGTTACTCAACACCCTTTTACACCAAGCCTTTCAATTCGTTGAGAAACTGTCAAGTATCTTAAAACATTAAGGCCTCCTGCCACACGCAATTTTTGATGTAGCGATTCAAACAATTTTATGTACAACTGTAACGTCAGTATTTTTGCTCAACTAATAAAAACTGGTTAGCAAGAAACTGACGTCACAGTTGTCCTCAAATTGCTTGAATTTTCAAACCAAGCATTTCTTGTGTCAGGAAGTCTTTTGGAAATCTTTTCAAGATTCTGTTTTAATGAACATGACATTTGTATTCTAAATGAAGCCACTCACTGTTTTACAATAAATGATTTTACATTAATTCATTCATCTTAATTAATTTATTAATTAAAAGCACCAGATGCAACCTCCTTTCGCTTAATTTTTAGCAGAGCTGTATTACATGAATGATCATTAAATTGATATTATAGCAGGTGAAGTTAAAAAATTCCATAGAAATTTTATACGACAATAAAAAAAGACACCAATGCCAAACACGTAGATCTAAAATGAAAAGAATTTAAGAAATGCATTTTGATCCAAACTCTTGAGTGAAAGACAAACCACTGGACGAATCAGGAATTGCCAGTGTAACCCAATATTGACTTGAAGTGCCTAACGATGATAAAAGAGCGGTTTCTTCATCAGGGGAATGCGACACATAATTAGCAGGAGCTCTCAAATGCAAATGTCTTCTCTTTCTATATAATGATTGGTCCACACAGAAACTATAGGTAACTCAGTTGCTGTGGTTACGTCACTTAAAAGACATTCGCATTTCGCATAAAAAAATCACCTGGCAAGGGTTGCAATGAGAATCATTTGAAAGGTCATCGCTTTCATGCAATGTTGTGAGATTAAGATACTGTTTATTTATTTATTTATTTATTGGTTTTAAACAGTCCTAGAAACCAATAAAATAGATTGAAACCACAAGTAACAAAGGAGAAAACATTTAAACAATAAAAAAACAAAACGAAAAAATTAGCAAAATTCAGGTGATTAAACAGTAATCTATCGAAGACCTTATATTTTTTTTTGGAAAGCGTTGATTTATTACAAGTTAGTTTATACAATCTAAAGAGCAGCTCGTTCCATAATTTGAACGCTTTGAAAGGAAATTTATGAAGATTAATATTACGAGGAAAGTTAGTAAGACTAAATTCAAAGGCGTTGTAGTGTCTGGAATGGAGAGGACGATTGAATATTTCATGGTAGTGGTTCAAGAAATGACTGTTGAGACGTGAAATTTTTATCCTGTAGTATTTATTTATTTATTTATTTTAATTTTGCATCCCATAGGGATAAATATCAGAGTACAAATAAACCAAAATAATAAAAATAGTTAACAAAACAAAATATGTCGATATAGTTTTTTTTTAAAATGATAGCAATCATAAACACAATTTCTATGTGTACAAATAAATAGAAGTTTACGAAAATACGATGGAAGTTGATTCCATCTTTGAAAACAAGAATAGGGAAAACGCTGAAAACTTTAAGGTGAAAGAGACACAGGAACAGACAAAGTATATCTGTATTCCTCCCTAAGATTAGGTCGATTGACAATGTACTAAGAAATAAAATATAAAGGATGATGAGGAGAACAAAAGTATTGAATCAGTTTGTTAACAGTGAAGATATGCTCCGTCTTACATTTAGAATTAATAGATACGTATCGAGACTATCCGATTTCTAAATGAAGTGTTAAAAGCGACAGAAAGACGGTGGATGCTAGTTTTGTTTGCATCACCCCAAAGTAAAATTTCATAAACAAGAACTGGAACAATTTTGGATAACATTTTGTTTTTCTTGAACAAAAGTTAAAACAACATTTCGTTGGACAAAAGTCCTTGTAACGGTTTAAACAAAAAATGGTTTTTGTTAAATTTTAAAATCATTTTTTTCATATAACTCGTAAATGTTAGATGTGAGTCAATCTTGACACCCAATAGGTTAAAACTAACGTTTGGACATTGTAAGGATTGAGAATTGACAATTTGAGTTTTTAAGGGATTAAATTTCATATTTTCTTTATGAAACCACTCCATCATTTTAAAAGGTCACTATGAAACACAACATCTGCGACATGCCTTTCATATCTTGGATAACTCAGAAGGAGAAAATTGTCATTGACATACGTAAACAGCAGAGCATTGAAGCGCACATCAAAAATAACATTAAAAAAAAGCATACAAAACAGAGACCATTGTTGAACCCTGCGTGACATCATTTTGGGATTCCGTTTTACTACGACAATCATATATTACAAAGAAGAAACGGTCAGAAAGATAATTAGTCAGTAGGTTTAAACACTAGTCGGATAAGCCCAACTAAAATAAAAAGTTTAAAGTACATAGGCGGGAAACAGAATCAAAAGCCTTCATAATATCTGTAGCCATCAAGATTGAAAAATGGGAGAAGCATTTTTGAAGAATGATAATGTGGTGAACTTGAAGCATCAGGTGGATAGCATTTTTCCCCTTTACAATACTACAGGCATTTTCTGGATTGATGGTATTGAGAAGTTCTCTGACTTCATGAAATAAGAAAGTGTCAGCTAATTTAGACAAAAAAAAATAGTACCGCAATAGGTCTATAAGAAGTGAAAAACTCAGTGGGCCTCCTCCATGGAGAATACAGACAGATGCAATTTTCAAAGATTGGGGTAAACTCCTTATTTTTTTGTCGGTATAATTAATGAAACATTACAGTTCAATTGAATTTATAAAAACATGAAAAACCAGTGTAATGATTCTGTTTTCAATTCATATCAATTTTGTTAAATTCAACATTTTTATGCATTTGTTAGCAAATAATGTACAAGGTGTACACAGATCAACTTTTCTATTTCGGTTCTTAATAACAACAAGTGTACATTAAAATGCTTTTTAAAAATACGCTTTATATATAGTTTCGCTTTATGCGAATTTATATTTATGCAATCTTAAAATGATGCGAAATTCGATTTATGCGAGATTCGAGTAATTCCATTTTCGATTTCTGTAATTTTTTATTCGATTCGTGCGGTTTTTGTTACGATAGACTGGTGCAGTGTTTGATTTTTACGATTCACACTTTATGCGATTTTTGGTACATTGAGCTATACAATATATTATCGTAACGTCTCTAGATGCCAGTATACGCTTCAATTCCCAGCTCACTCACTCACAAAATCACTCACAAGTGAAGCTAGTATAAAACGTATAAAAACAAAAAAGCGAAGTAGAATGAAATTGTTATTCACGTTATGTTCTCATTTTATACGATTTTTGATGTATTGAGCTATCCTATATATTATCGTAAACGTCTTTAGATGCCACCACAATTACGTTCAATTTCCAGCTCATTCACTCACAAGTGAAGCTAATATAAAGCGTATAAAAATCGAAATAAGTGGAATCAAATAATTCTTCACATTATGTTCACCATTTGTGAAAGTTGTTTTCTCACGCATGTGGGGACTTGTCATAAGAACGTGAAATTATTAAAAATAGCGACGTTCGTTTTTTTTGGCGAATTGCGTGATATATCGAGTCAAAATTAAGTACAACTTTTACAGATGGTGAACATAATGTAGAAAACTATTTCATTTCACCTTTGTTGTTGTGTTATTAAAAAACGAAAAAAAAAAGTAATTTAAATACACCCTGTATATTGGATCACTTACACATTTTTTGATTAAGCAATGACAATTCTTAAGCTTTTATTTCTATATATTTATTGATAAAACTGAGTTTAGCCCACTTTTGCAGTTTTTGACAGTTTTACTCGTTACTACGTGTTTTTGCCATTTGCATTTTTATTTGCCAAAAAAATATATTCAAAACCTTATCCAAAAAAAGTTTTTAAGTATCGCATGTCATTCTCAGAAGCAGTATAAAATGGTTTTAACATTTATAAAAATAAAAAAAAACATTCATGGTTTAATGTTTAACCGGAAATCGATTTGTTCTGGTGTGTGACATTTTCGATGGACGTTTTTGCCTATAATCAATTTGGCCCTGTCATCCATTTTAAAGTCATCTCCATAAAAAGAAATGCCCTTTAGTAATTTGACATGTTTTTCAGAAAGTTTTTTCAAGTTTTTGTTTTTTATTTTGGAATAAAACAAAATAAAAAATAGGGTGTTCAAAAATATGTATGAAGAAAAGTGAATGCCAGTTCCATTGTTCCAAAATAAAAATCAAATTGAGGGTGAAACAAGGACTTTTATTTTAGGCTGAGCGTTTTCGAAATATCCCATTTATTTTTTATTATTATTTCACCCCACTACTGTGCACTTGTCAACGTTATGATTACCAAATGAAATTGAAAATAATAAATACAGGATATATGTCAATATGTATGTATGAAGTGAGAATGGAATTTAATATGAAGACCAACGCCTGTCATTCCGCAAAAAAACAAAAAATTAAGAGAATTTACGATTAAAAGGCCGGGTTTTGTATTAGATAAAGGGTGGTTGTTGGGAAATTTTTTATTCCGATCTTTATTCTCAGCCACAAAAGGTTGTGGTTTTTTTGGAACGTATAGAGGTCAGAGATTGAACATAGAAAGGCAAAATAAGCTTTGGAAAAAATGTATGTGTTCTTTGTATATTTAGAGCTAAGAATAGAGCTATGGACTAGTTCAACGCACTAAGTTCAATATGAATGATTAGTAAGCTTGATGATTTAACTTTCACTAAAATATACAAAAATTATTAATTAACGAAAATAATAGCAAGTAATTTTAAAAAGCTTTGTTAATTAATTTAGCTTCTTAATTAATTTTGACAAAAAATTTGAAATATGAAATTGTCTCGTGTAAAAGTGCTTATACAGAATCTCTGCATCACGCTGAACACGGTTTGTAGATTTCATTAAGATATTCGCAAAATTGACGTTTTTGATGCAATCTTTCATTGTTAAGTGTTTCTTCGGATGAATCTGTTTTACACTTAACAATAGCCGTAAACTATATGTAGTAAATTGTGCACAATATAGACCTATATGTATGTTTATTTATAACAACGCAAAGCGTACATGTGGTTCAGAACATTCTACCTGAAAAAATCGACTCTTCACGTGCCAATTGTCCCGAATTGACACGGCATTGATTCCTCAAAATTTGACAGATTTAATTGTCACGCGGGACTGATCTGTGCACCAAATTTCATGTCACTACAACACAACGAACCCGGTTAAATCTACGATTTAAAACATTGAAACTTTTTGTAAACCGTTTGTTGGTTTTCTTTATCAATCTTGGCACTGTTGAATAACCCATGCCAAGTTAAATGAAAGCATGTAAAAAATACTAATTTTTATTACCATGAAGTCCTTGCTTTATACTTAGATTTTTTATTTTGTTTTGAAACCGTGGAAACGGGCTATTGTTGAAACAGTATCATGATTTTTTGCAGGGTGTTTCATAACGATAGGGTGGCATAATGTTGTTTGTCACAACAAACAACATGAACATCAAGTGGTTACCTAATCATCGACATGACCACTCAATAACAAAATGTTGGACTTCAAACGTCCCATATTTTGGAATTGACATAACGTTGACAGTTGCACTAACATAGAAATTCGTAGCAAAACGTTGCGTAATGATTTCGTATCCCTATAGCGTTTCGTTTAAAAGTCACGGATAACTACAGAAACTTGCCAATTAAATAAATGGTACAATACATCAATTTACTAATCATCACTTAACTTTGAGATGGATATCATTTCATCCAGATCCAATTGCATTGCATTGCATTTGTTAATGAAACATTTAGATTTAAAAAAAAGTGGTCTACATTCTGCAGACCACTTTTTCCAATTTCCTTTCTTATGATTTAATATGAAAATGGCAAAAAAAAATCATTTTTCACGTGTTCGTACGTGATACGAAACAAAAACAAAGAAAAATCAGGTACATCAAAGTCTCCACGACAATATCGCAACTAAGAAATCTCCGCAAATAAGACCTATAAAAAAGTTATTTATCGTATTGTTCCTGTTTTTATCAGCTAGTTTCATTCCAAAGTGGATCTTTTTCTTTATTGCCAGGTCCACAAAACGTAAAAAAAGAAGCTCAAATCCATTCAACAAATATTTATGTGGTATATCATTGAGCACACACTTGTGCACACGTTTTTGGATTGCCAACATGTTGTGTCTTGCTTTTCTATTATTTGTTTTTTCCTATTTTATGTTTCTAATACTGAAAAAAACACATCGATTTTGTAGGAAATCAAAGTTGTAGTTTTTTTATGTGTTTGTGTTTTCCTAGCAGTTTTGTTGTTCTTTATTCAATTAGGAAATGAAGAAACGGTCCTAAGGGGGATTATTTGGTTTGAGATTTGATGCTTTAAGATGATCTGAAATTGGTTTTTGTTTCCTGTTTTATGGAGAATGAATTATTGATTAGTTGTCGTTAAGGGTATTAAAATACAAAGGAAGTTATTAAGATATTATACGAGTGTTCTATGAAAATAATTTCATACTTTGAAGGTGTTACTTCGAGTTTTATATGTTTTTGGCAAACTTTTGTTGTACTTATTTACTGATATTGTAATTATTTTCTCTACAGGACTTACTTTAAAAACATGTCGAATTCAAGTCAAAAGAGCTTGTTTTGAAGAGATTCATTGACGCGCATCTCGGTGCGAAAAACACATTTTCAAGAGACTTAAAACGTATCAAATTCAAGTCAAAATAGCTTGTTTTGAAGCGGTAATTAAAACATCGATTTAAATTTAACTGAAATCGATTTAGTTTGTGCTGGTATTCAGTTATGAAGCTTTCGAGCTGCACTAATGAAAATTTTAATAGTCAAATTCTACTGTTACGTTAAGATACATGTAAATAATGGTAGTATAACAAAAGTAATATATTTTGTAGTCGTATAAATAAAATTATGTTTAAGTTTGTATGTTTGTTTGTGCAAGCACCAGATTGCTACGAAAACTAAGTTATGGTCGGCATATTCTAGCGAAAAAATACAGTAACCAGACCTGGGGCCCATAACTCCGCATCTCGTGAGATCGGAGTGAGCGTGCGTTGTGATTGTTATTTCAGATGTGGTTGAATCCTAACGCTGATCATGATGGTAGAAGCAATTGGAAGCAACTCATTGTATGATAATGAAGAAAATGTTATTTTACTGTCGGGCTGAATGTTATACTCAACAATCTAATTAGTTTTTTTAATAATAAATTATAGTACTACCTCTGTTTCAAAGTATGGTATACACATCATGCAAAACTTTATGTTTATGGACAATTGTAGGAAATGATAAGTTTTTATTGGCTTATATATAATATACCGTAATAAAATTATGATATAATATATAGTATTATATAATTATATAATATAACCTAAATATAGTGGTCTTTCTGATATGTAAGTTAGTTAGCGCAAAGTGCCATTGTATTTTGTTTGTTTTTTGAGATAGTGTCATGTCAAGATGCATGCAATTCAAAATGACACCTGTCGTGACTGCAATAGTGAACATATGGCTTCAGAAAATTGTGCTTTACATAGTAGAGACAATAAATCAAAACAATTGACGGTTGATCAGCAAAATGAAATATTGATCTTGCTACAACGTAAGATCGACAACCACTTGAGACGCAAATAAGAGCAACATTCACCATGAAGGATTCTATCATGTGTAGCCCAGATACACGTGATACAGCGCAACATTATAGTTCACAACGCAAACATCTAAAATACATTTGTATACTTCAGCTAATTTGAAAAACCTATCTTAATCCACAAAAAAAGCTATGTATACCATAATTTGGGGGCAGAGATATAATTGTAGTAGACTATATTTTTATAATTTGATATAGGCCAACTGTACAAATGTGCCTGCACGCAGCATAATGGATTTTCAGTTACAGCTCGTCTCGTGTAATTTCTACTATTAAACATGACACATAATATCCACCACGTTCATTGCATTTTAATATTTGAAAAGTTGCAAAATTATTCTAAATTTAGAATCTCGATAGCTTGTCAAAATATTGATTCGAATTGTTGAATGATGCTTTGCAGTAATTTATAAATCCTTTTATTTAGAGTTATTTTTGAATTGATCTTAGAATCACCTTCAAAACCTGAATGAATTTTTCAAAATAAACGAAAATCTTTCCACGAAAAAAAAAGAATACTGCTTTAATCCCATGTTGACAACATTAATTTCAACGCTCCCCTCCCACCCCCAATCTTGCACTTAATTCTGTGTTGTTGGTGGTGGCAAAATAAAACAAAATCTAATTCAGTGTCGTTGTCAGCAAAGAAAATAAATCCTGCTTTTCATCTTTATAAATCTTGCCACCTCTTCGTCTTGAAACTTGTTACTCTTTGTCTACTTCAACTTTGAAAATTCTGTCCTTAAAACGACTTATTTCTTGTCATTTTTTTTTAGTTCCCGGTTGCTCAGTCATTTCGAACAAATAAACCTCATCGACTGACCTCGTCTAGGAACACAAAGAGACAGCGGAAGTAAACAGGAAATTGATCTTTTAGCAAGTGTGTCCTGATGAAACTAATCCGTAGTGATGTGCGTGCGTCCATGTTTGTTCACTTGTTTATTTGGCTTTCTTGGGTAAATGGACAGCGGCCTAAATGTCATTATTGTCAAAGCTTGTGCTTCCCTTTTAATTAAATTACGTCTTTGGCGCAGTACCTTGATGAAGAAAAAAAACATAGTCTGGTCAGTATAGCAAAAAATACATATTCTGTAAATGTACTTTTAATTACATGGTGAACACGAGTTGAGCAGATCTATCTGACGCATACTTATGTATATTAAATGAAATATAAAGGTTACACTTTTATTTCAAACATAGATTTAATTACACTGCGACTTAATACAACACTGTACTTGCTTTAAAATCTAGTTACCATTCTAGAACTCGAAACTATTATGGCTCAAACAGGTTTTAATAGTTAATGTATGATGAAATTTCTGCAAGTATTGCATGTCGGGTTTGTGTATGTGGAAAACCACGTTTTCCCAGAATGTAACCTCGCATTTTTTCAAAATTCACGTTCAATAAATGTTGAACCAATCATCGATTCAGTAAACGTTAAAACATGCATTTTGAAACTTCACCCAACCATATTGGTTTGAACTTTTCTTATGAATACGAAATGGAGTACAAACACATTGGGACTGAACAAAAGTATAAATAAATCACGTATTATAAACAAATTAAAGGATATGAATCACAATAAATATAAAAAATTGATACAGAATTGAATTGTCAATCCTGCACTAACAAATATTCATGCAAGAAACTAGACATAAATGTCGTAATGTGATGGAGTTGGTAAAACCCTGAAACATGGAATTGGCGACTAATGGTCACAGACTATTAGTCATAGGGACGATTGGTTCCTTTTCATTAGAGCAATATTTGCGAATTTCAATTTATGCGATCGTTGAGTACAGTGATTCGATATTTTTTTTTATGCAAGTTTTGAGTAATTCCATTTTTGATTTTTTGAAATTTTCGATTTATTTATATAACCTATTTTGTTTTACATTGGACTTACACTGTTTATGATTTATGCAAAAAACTGATGCAGTTCTTGTTATTTGCTTTTTTTTGGTACGTTGGACTATAAAGTATATTCTCATAAACGACTGTAGATGGTGGCAGTATACGTTCAGTTTCCAGCTCGCTCACTTACGAACTCACTGACAAACTCACTCACAAGTGAAGCTCACAGGTACGAAAGGAGTATAAATTATGGAATAAATAAACTGATCCCACGTTTAATGGAAATAAAAGTGTGAAAAAGCAAGAATAAAAATGCAAAATATTTTTTAATAATTCAGTTTGCCACAATAAACGCGTTGTTCGATGTATAGATTGATTTGGGAGTAGAGACCTTCTTATCGAAACTAAGATCTCATTGATTGGAAAGTTGTTCTGAACAATAGTAATATGATTAAAAGCTTATTCAGTTTACGATTCGAAATTAAGAGAAGAGATTATTGTATTCTCCATTGGGAGAACATTTCTAATATCTTCTTCGATTTTGTCATTCTCATCCCCAGTGCGACTGACGCACACTTCATTGAAATGAAATGAAAACATTTATTTTCAATTTCGTTGTGAGGGTTGAAATACGTATTGACATGATTTAACTCATTCGATTGACCATAGAACACTGTTCAATTTTGTTTTCATTAACAAAATTCGTTAATTTGTTTATCTAAATAAGCAATATTTAACTATATTATCTACATAAGCACTGTTAAAGCAATTGGAATCGCACTTCGCAATAACCAAGATCCAGCACATTTCATATTAAAATATTTTAATTGTAATTTAAACACAAGACAAACTCGCATATTCAAATTTGAAATAGATTCATTACGTACTACCAACAAACATTACCAATAAGTATCCCTATTCAACTTTTCCACATGGCAATTCACTTCCATCAAAACTTCGCTTAACTATTTTTTCATGCACAAGAGCCGGATGTCGCAATACATGTAAACATTTGACATTTATTCTCATTATTTCAAAAACAAAAATTTATCATAATTCGCCTTCCTCACAGTCACATCATCTTCCTTTTCTAATCTTGTAATATTTAAAAGTAGTCACGCACATGTCGCGTACCATTCATTCTTTTAATTGTTCATCGTATTTTTTGAGATTTATAATGTGACGTTTATAGGCCAATTAACACAAAAACACAAAGAAAGAGGGCGAAGGGGCGTTCCTAATATTTCCATTGAACTCTGCTCATATTTTGATCGCATAGCTTGCTACAGGCCAGGCCAGACAAAAAATGACGCTATAAGATCCAATATCCGAAGATCCAATTTAAGCTAAATTTAGAGTATGGCAGTTTTGTGAATATATGACATGCCAGAAGACGTTCTAAGCACGTGACAAACTGGTGATCCAATACAGTCCACTGTTTTTATTTATTCTTTAACACCATAGAAACAAATTGTAACTTTTCGTATCGTTTATTCGGTGTTGCATTATCGCTCATAGTGTAAACGTGTTATTAGTATTTTATTGGCAATATACGAATGTTTTTACAAAGTAATGTTTCTCTTTTCAAAAACTTTCGAGGTTTAGCGGAAGTCTGTAACCTAACAATACCCACGATATTAACGGGTCCCCTACTGTTTCGAGAATGGTTATATTGCTTGTCAAGTTAAATTTGGCTATGTGTGAAAAAAATGCATCGAAGCAAAAGGTAAGTCCAGGATGTTTTTATTCGAAACTAAAATAAGCATTTCGTGTTGAACTTTTTTTATTTTTATTATTCCGTTATGTGCCAATTGTTCTTTCCTTTTCATTTTGAAATAGAAAAGAATGAAATTTTTTCCAATTGCAAGGCATAGCCAATTTACCAACACAAACAACAACATTGCAGTTTTCTCAACTGCTCTTTGTTTGAATTTACAAACACTGATTTTCTTTTATTTTATTTTATATTTATATATATACGTATATTTCTTTCTAGTCAGTTTTTTTTTTTTTAGCTGAATTTTTTTTAGTGTTTTTCTTTCGAATCATAATTTCTAGCTATGAGCACAGTATTTCTGTTTATTGGAAAATAAACAGAATTAGATTTGTTTTCAAAACACAAAACTTGGAAACAAATAATTGATTCAACTTACGCATCTAAGATCTAGTGCTGAAAATGCCTAAATGAATTCGAACTACTAAAGATGATGGTGTTTTTATCCATGCTTTGTCTATAAGAACATTGTATCGATTGTAAATACAGTGTTACAAACACCACTAGATTGCTGCATTCCTTTTTTACTCATTACGTTCCATTAATGTAGTCTTTAACGTTTGATTGTAAACATTTTATGTATATAGAGAAACCATGTTCATACGTAAAAATCTTGAATTTATAGTTAATCAAGTGTAATTCATAGAAAATGTCACAGGGATGTCATGTACATCTCTATACAGGAATCAGATGATAACATTGAACAGTGTCTTAGAACCGATTGATTATGATAGCAATAGTCGATTTATCCGTGATTATATTATCAGATTCTACTGTATAATGAAAATTTTTTAGAATATAATAACACCTTGATCGGGTTTTTTACAATTGTAGTATTTTTATATTCTCATTGTTACATTGAAAACTATCGGTCGTAGCTGTTAAGTCATATTTATAAACTTGTACGCAATGGTTCATTTAGTCAAAAGCCACTGTCAACAATCCAACAATCCAACTGAAATAAAAAATTGATTCAACAATAGTGATTAAAAGGCGTGATGCTGCAACGACAGTTTCGCTGAAAGTCACTGATACTACATAACCGTGTATAATATTGAAAATGGTTTCTGGCTGCGCGGATGGATGTTTCCAGGGCAACGCATGTGAATGCATGGTTGTGCTCTCAATCGTTATTGGCTAGGAAGCATCTCATATGTTACTTCATTAGACATTGGTTGTTCGACATCACATTATGCTTAACCGACAGGACCACCCCTGTCAATATTGACGCGTTTATTTCTACATTAAATGTAATTTTCGTGTGAATCGAAGAAAGTTTAAGTTTATCGGAAACTAATCAGATTCACAATTTAGTGTCATTGAAAAAGTTGTTTACTTTAACTTTGCAATGCACAACATGTTACTGCATTTGTCAATGCTAACTAACCAGTTATGTCAATGAAATTAATTATATGTTTGATTATATATTTGTTGTTAATTAATTTTGATCGATTTATTCAAACATAACAAAAGCTTTGTTTCATTTAAATAATGTCACCGTTTACGTTTTTTACATATTAGGAAATTCAGTTAAAAACATTCACTGTCTTCATGAAAAAACAGATAACTATAAATTTTTAAATATTATAATGCTCCATTGAAGAAGCAAATTTTAAAGCACAGAACGGCTTTAAAACAACATTTTTTCGAAAAACAAATGTCTGAAAACTTACCTACTTTTTTGATATTGTACGTACAGTAGTTCAAAATAAATAGACCTACAGACGTTAAAAAAATGCAAAATAAAAAATAATAAACCAACAAAACAACAACAACGTGAACAAAAACAAGAAGAAACAAAAACATTGAGTAAATTATTTGTTCGCACATTTTTGGAAAAATGAGCGAACAAAAATCCTATCTAATAAAATGGAAAGAACTTCCTGCTCCTCCTACTCCTCCTCTTCACCAGTTATAGCCATTAGACAAAGAACATCACATGATTCTTTCTTTTGCACCTGGACATTCTAAAAAATTTCCAGAACAGAGGGCTTTTTTACTGGTGCGTGCCTCGTCACAAGCGCCACCGTGTGTGAAAATGCCGCAATAAGTACTCTAATTTTAACGAGTATTGCGACTAACGAATAATAACTGTAACAAATGTTGCGAAGCAACATGAGTTGAATGAAAAAAGAAAAACATTTTTTCCATCATTTTTGACGGACTATTCACTAGTTTAGTACAGTAATTTAATTTCTCTTCATTTTGTTCATTTGTATTTTATTAGTTCATTCATTATTGATTTCAAAAAAGTTGCTTTATATCTGAGCTTGTTTGTTGTATTATATACTACAATATTGTAGAACCGGACAGACGATCAGTGTTTTTTTAACGTGTTTCCGGTTTTTTTTGTTTTTATCTATTTAGTATACAATATTACATGAAATATGTTCAGCGGTTGCTAGCTTCTTTTTGAATTATTACGTTGTGCAGGATTTCGGTTTTGAGAAAAAAAACACGAAGATAATACAACGATAGTTCAAAATAGCGGTATGGTGATAAATCTGGGTTGTACAAATAACATCATTGTTGTAAATCAATAGAAATACATTACATTATAAGGATGTCCCAACCAAAATTTTCTAAATTTTATACTCAAAAAGCTAATATAATGAAATTTTTGAGTTTTGGACATGATAGCATCTTGAAGGAGATCTTTCCAACGGTGCTATTTTTATTGACCTTAAATTTAGTTTTCAAAGAAATCACATTGTTAAAATTTGAACAATGCGTCGTAGGTATCAAGTTATATTTAGAAAGTCGTAGGCAATAGCCCATATAGTCAGAATTCACTGTCGTTTAATTTATTTCCAACAACCCAACTGAGGAAAAATATCCAACAATACACAAAGTATCCTGCTATAACAATTTTGCTATGCATCAAAAGTGACAGTTGTTATTAGGCAACTTTAAATTCGTAATTAACAATGCAAACAACTAAATTCACTTTTGCTGCATAGCAACACTGATAGGCAATGAAGTTGCTGCAGCAGTGTGGTATACTTTGTTGTAGAGTGCATAGTTTCATAAATATTTGTGAATCCATCCGAATAAACACTTAACACAAATCAACAAAAACATGTTTTCATGTAATGCGTTTGTTTCTTCTGGTAATATACAAGTAGTTCGAAGATTTGGTTTGCCAATAATCATTCACTTCATTATATGAAAAACTAGTGTGCCATTCCCGTCACCCGACGGTTAACCCAGAAATGGCACAGTCCAGTTTCATTCATGGTAAAATTTAGGATGCATACCAATGTAGATGCAGGGAGAAACAAAAGCCAAAGTATATCGAGTTTATCGGCACATCCGCCACTCAATACATACAATAGATAGTTTGTATTGTCAAATTGTTTCCATGAAGCGCAATAAACTATTATTATTATTATTACTCTTTGGTATTACTTAGTATTATATCTCAAAAAAAAAATTAATTTGAACTAATTGGTTAATTTTTCATTGTTGAAATCATCTTCTTGATACGTGAGGTGGCTTTTTTTTCTTTAGGACACTGGATATATGCCATTAAAAATAAGCTACGCGAAACGTAATTTGATCAAAGCCTCGAGGATTAAATTTTGGTTCCAAAAATTGCTGAAAATTTTATTTGATGGTTTGGTATATAAGAAGATCATGGTTGCCATTTTTTTTTCGATATTTTTTAGTTTTCCTCAGTTCTCGGAAATCATTTACAAAATCAATCTGCTTACAATGCGACATTGATTAAAGGGACAATAGTAATTGTTCAATTGAAAAATCAATCTTATCCGTATGTTTCGAATGCAACAAGAAATGAATTGGGTCATCTTAAACCACAGGGAACTGAATCAAAAAGTTTCGATTTGAGAAAAAGGATGATTTTACGTATGGTTTGTACACAGGGATGCATGTTGTTCCCATTGGTTCATAGTGTAACCCTAATTGGTCCAGCAAAATAATTCTTAGTCTATGCTTAGAAGATCATGGCTTTGTAGACTCATTTCATGCCACTCAGAAACTGTATTTTTCAAACAATCAAAAATCTAACTTCAAAAAATTGCATAAAATAAGTGTAAAAACATTTTATGTCCAATACAATCAGTTGCTACACGCGTTACTCAATTAAACTACGAATTATTTTTGATGTTACTCAATATTATGAAATCATATTGATGTGAATTTTCAAGACGTGTGCGTTTGAAAGAGGCGTAACGTAACTTGCTCATTTATATACTCTATCCCAAATTAGCTGGCACAGAATTTGCTTGAGGTAGCCAAGGGGCGAGCTAGGTGATCACTATTTCAATGCGTGTACGCTCGTCAACCATTGGCTGATTCATCTCGCTGCCTCCAATTC
>JAQIWH010003835.1:0-18648 GCA_034695005.1 Cryptops parisi
GTGTCTGTATTGTGTATAACACAGAATTTGTGTTGTAATATCTATAAACAACTGGCACAATACTTCAGTTTCATTTTATAATAATATCTACCTTATAAATTATATACATATATATATACTCATAGAGTACTTTGGTACTTTCTGGTTATAGCGGGGCCCGTCCGATGTTGCTATTTTGCTTGTACTTGGTTATGGGTTTATTTTGCAAATATGCTTAATGAGGATAATTTTAATTTCTTTTGAAGGTTAGGTTTGGTGGTCAAATCCAGAAAGCGAGTGATTGTTGTATTTTTTAAGTGACCGTACACGATGTGGTTTCGAAAAATGAGCAACACGAGTGTATGGTTTGCTCAACGAGTCTTCGGTGTGACGAAAAGAAAAAGCTCTTTGAGTTGCAAATACAGTTTATCGGACAAACCAGTGCAGACTGTTAAATATCTTCATGAAATGAAGCCTGTCAATAATTTTTTTATAGTTCAGGTAGTTACCTATTTAGTACACTAGAGATTCAGCTTATGAACCTATTTTTTTAAACATTGTAAATTGAAATATTAACGATATTAATCATTGGTTAATCTTGTTTTTAGGGATGGGTGAAGAATTTTCGCAAGCAGAAAAAATACACTTTTATCGATTTCAGCGATGGCTCGCATAATAGAATTTTACAGATGATTATACCAACCGAGCAGTTACCAAAGGGGTAAGGTATACTATTTTTTATTTATTTATTTATATTTTTTAAAATCATGAAACTGACAAACGTAAATAGTTTAATTATAGGGTCAGCGATTGTCGCTGAAGGTGAATTGAAACAAAGTTCTCATCCCAAACAACCAATTGAATTCATCTCTGAGAAAATAGTAGTGACTGGTTTATTTGATTATGATGTGAGCATTATTATATTTTAATAATACTTTAATAATACAGGGTGTTCCTAAAAGGTCTAGTCAAATTGCAACCACAAATGATATGGATCAAAGTGGAATGTTCGTATAAACATGGGTCCGGAAATGCATAATTTGCATACTTACAATGTGTATGAGACAACAGGTCTATGCAATTACATTGACTTCTCTCTGTGTAATCATAGAAGCGAGCAGAGAGGCATTTCCGGACCTATGTTTATATAGCATCTGTGGTTATAAATTTGACTTGACCTTTTAACAACACCTTTGTATACTGTAGCATAATAGCTAATATCATTATAAAATTTTTTTTAGGCATATCCTATTCATTCCGAACACAGAGATGTGTTGCGGTACAATCGATCTTTTTTGCATTTGAGACCACGGCTCGAAACTTTTCAATCTATTTTGAAAATTAGAAATTGTGCAACGATGAAAATACATCAATATTTCCAGGTTTTACAGTTTGTTAATAAATTATTTTAGTAAACAACAAGTCACTTGTATGTATGTGAAGGATGAAATTTGAGGTATCCATTATTTTTGGTTGTAGCAAAATGGATACTATCTAATCCACACACCAGTGTTGACGAGTAACGATGCTGAAGGTGCTGGAAACTTGTTCAAAATTGTTGTAGGTATTTAATTCACGGATTACATGTACAGGGTGTCTACTATGAGGTGTCAGCATTTCAATCACATACAGTTTGAGGGTAAATATCATAGGTGACGTTCCCCTATTGAGCATGGGGTTTTCAACTATTTCCAAGTGTTGGGGCATCTCGTGGTGGACACCCTGTACTTTGTTGATAGATGAGTTGTGTGCAATTATTTCTTTTGTTGGACATTTTCATTGCAGCCACTTCAAAATAAAGATCAAATCCCTGACACTGACAATTCTGACGAAACGGATCTCGAAGATGACACTATGGAAGAGTGTTCTCCGCAAAATCGTTTACAACTGTTTGACACCGACATATTCTTAACAGTTACTGGTCAATTGCAGTTGGAATCTATCGTCTGGTATACATGCAATCGTTTATGATTTTGTTTCAACTATGTCAGTGCTTCTTATGACTAATCTTAAATGGGTAGTTGTAATTTTATGGATTTATTCATAGTGGAGGTCTTCCTAAAGTTTACTCGTTCGGACCCATTTTCCGTGCGGAAAACCAAATAACGCGTTCCCACCTGAGCGAGTTTTATATGGTGGAAGCTGAAATGGCTTTTGTCAACTCGTTGGAGGACGTTTTGCAGGTTTTGTCATTAAAAAAATAATTGTTTTTGATTTCCTTTTCATGTTAATTTTGGAAATTTTTTACAAAATCAAATGTTTTTAATTTTGTAGGTTATCGAAGATATGATACGTTCAACATGCAATGGAGTTTATGATGCATGCTCCAGTGAAATTCAAGTAGTAGAACACGATATCAAACGACAAGTTTCTGTGAGTTCCAATACAAAAAAAAATATCAATAATTTTATTATTTTATTTTTAATAAAAAATAATAACTTAATTTTGTAATGATTTCATTGAATGTATATTTGATTTATAACTTTGTATTTATATTCCAGAGTCGCACACGTCAGTTGTTAGAAAAAAGATTTATCAGGTGTGCTTGGTTATCTCTATTTTATTACTTCTGTTAATTGCTTGTTACATTATTATTATTATTATTATTATTATTATTATTATTATTATTAACAAATCATTGATATATATTTTTGATAGACTCACATACTCGGAGGCCATCAAACTCTTGAATGAAAAGTCGAACAGACTCAAAGTACCTCTCTGTGTATGTAAGATATTAATATACGATAAAAGAAAGACACTAATGTAAAATAAAATAATATATAAAATGATATAAGATAAAAGAATTTCCTGCTTATTTTCTTTATTGTTTGTTGTGCATCATTTTAGTGGGGAGACAAACTTAAACGGAACCATGAATTGGAAATTGTCCGGTTATGTGGAAATGTGCCGGTTTTTGTCACCAATTACCCCACTGCCGTTAAAGCGTTTTATATGAAAACCAGTGAAAGGGAACCAAATACGGTGAGCGGCCGACAACTATTGAGTGTTATATGAATTTGTTAATTTTTGTTTTTTATTTGTCATTAAGAGCAAATTTGTTATTGTAACGCTCAGGTTGAAGCGGTGGATTTGTTGGTGCCGGAAATTGGTGAACTTTGTGGTGGAAGTTTAAGAGAAGATGCGATCGATGTTTTGGAGCTGAAAATGCAGGAACTTAATCTGAAAACTAACATGCAGTGGTGAGTAGAATTTGTAACTTTCTTTTTCAGCATTTTTATTACTTAGCCGAGCTAAGTAATAAAAATGCTATAGGCTGTGTATATATTCAATGGAATCATATTAGTGGTTATAACTACTATTGACTACTAGTGACTAAGTATACATTCTTTTATCTTATACTTGGAACAGCTTGGACATTTTAAACCAATTTTATGTCTAAGAGTAGTTCAGAGGCTCACTCAAAAATATATTTTTTATTTGGGGGGGGGGGGGAAGGTGGTTAAAATGAATTGTGCATTGTTTTCCAATTTATTGGCCAGTATTTTTGATTTACACATTTTTGGATGGAGGGGTATAAACTTTCAAATATTATTACATTATTTGATATATATATTTCATTTTATTATATTATTATAAATATTATTCTCTTAACGTTATGATTATTATGGTTTTCCTTGTGTGCCAAGTGCATATTTCTTACTTGTTGTCATGGAAACATTTTTCCATGGACAGATAGAGCAACTCGCCTTTTACGTCGTTTAAAGTTACCATACTTTAACCAGTTGATTTTAGTATTGACAATGTGAAAATAGTTTCATCATTAAATTTTAGTTCAAATTTTTTTTCAAATAATTAATTACATTCGCAATTTTTTAAAGTCAAAATTTTTACGAGCACTTAGCGTGACGGTCAGAAACGCAGGTATGAAGCAATCGCTTCTGAAAAGCGCACCATTTCAGGTCACTATTTGGTGCCATTATGGATGGCAAACTGTGAATGACGATTGTGTTAACGTATTTCATGATATCGTGTGACGTCAATGCAGTTTGGGAACCAAACGACATGCCTTTGAGGTGGTCGGAACGTCCCTAAAATACACCGAATGCCTACCGTCCCATCACAAATGCAATGTATTTTTCTCAAGGTATCTTGACTTGCGGAAATTTGGGAACGTCCCGCACGGAGGATTTGGATTAGGACTCGAAAGGTTGCTCCGCTTGATCACAGGAGTGAGCAACGTCAAAGAGACTATCCCATTTCCTAGATGGCCCCATCACTGTCAAACGTAAATCATGCAAAATAGTGTGTGGATAAATTATGAAAACGGTAAAAGTAAAACAATTTTGATATTTTAAAAGATTGTTTTATTCCTATATAATCAACACAAATACAATTTCAAACGTGGAAAAGAAGTTTATTTTGTAGTCATTGTAGAATACACATGAAGCTATTTGAAAGTTATTCACAACACCAGTAAATATGTTCCTGCAGTTGTTTTATTATTGTTTTTAAACCAAAGAATCCATGTGATATGTAATACTTTCCCATTTTAGTTATAAATTAAAACGAGTCGATCTAGACAACAAAAAAGAATTAAAGAGGAAAAACAAAAACTATCAACATCTAGCAGTAAATCAATTGCCGACAAAAAATCAATTTTCAATGAAAAATGAAAAATAACAATAAATTCTAACAAAAGTAAGGAATCTCTTTTTATTGATCTCACTTTACATTATGTACACTCCTCGATCTTCATCGGATGATCAGCTTTGACGACCATTGCATGATCCTAGGGATACCGAGGAAATCAAGTTTGTACACCCGCATGACTCATGAGGGGGGGGGGAACAAAATGGCAACTGCACGTGTTTTTTTTCTCGAGCACACTTTTTCTTTTCAACAAAATTAAATTTTTTATAGTGTGAAGTCATACATGAAAAAAACAAAAACCATTCAAACCTTTTTTGTTAAATTCCCATTGGCTCCCCATAACAAAAAGTTGGGGGGGTGTCGGGACAATCACATAGGACCTCTTTTACATATAAATACCTAGAAAATCCCACCTAAAAAAATGGGAGAGCCACTAGAAAATTGTACACAAACCTGAGAGTTCTGTCCCCCTCTGTACAGGTGGCAAAATAGTGAATTGAGGAACCACCACTGGTAGCGGTGGCGCTACCACTGGCGGGGCAACCACCACTGGTGGTGGTGGTGTCATTACCCTCGGAGGCGGCGAGGCCACCACCTCAGGTTGTGTAATAACGTGTTCGTCTTTGGTTACCTGCTCATTGCTTACCACACTATCATTATCATCATCTTTTTCCAACTTTATTGGAGGAGTGGAAACATCACGAGATACATCATCATCATCATCGCACACCGCTTTTACTATACAAGATACATCATCACGTTCTTTTTCTACATTACCATCATCATTCGTTTGCTCGTCGGTCTCTTGCTCGTCACTCGTGCTATCCTCCATGACTAGAGGTTGGTCGTCCTCGATCGTCGGTTCCTCCATGACTAGTGTCAGTTCTTTGTCACCTTCGTCGGAAAGCGCCCCTTCCGTCTGGGAGTCCAACTCCCCGACGCACAACTTGCCACCCGAGGACGTTACGTCCTCAGAGTCAATTATGTTTTCTATCGTGTCGTCGTCGGTCAACACGGGCAGCAACAAGTCCATGGGTTCAGTCTTGGTTTCACTCGTCTCACAGGGCGGAGAATACGGAAGATCGTCGACGGTATCGATGACGAGTGGCGTTTCGGTCGTTGGCTCTTCCGTAGTTCCATCGTCTGATTTGTCGATGGCATCTGTTGTCTCCATCGGCGGATCAACCTCCTCGGGTTTACCGTCCGGTTGAACGGGTGGCGACGACTCGCCAGTGTCATCACTGGGCTCTTGTTTAATTTTCACAACTGTGAAATAAAACGAAATCAGTAAGTTCCAACGTTTGGCGGTGAACAAGGGATGCGGTTTAAAGATGGTGGATTAATGTGTGTGTATATATAACCAATGTGTAGGTAGATACAATGGTTCTGTGCTCTTTAGTGACGTAAAGCGGTTTAACTGTATTTTCAATATCGTTTCGTTACCTTGTTCCTCAATGGCATCAGCTGTAGCCACTTCGCTTGGTTCCTGCTTCACGACGACCTCTTGTTGCTCGCTATCCTCAGTTTCGGTCTTGATTGCAACCAGTTCCACTTTGATGGTTTCATTATCTACTTCTATTGGTTCTGGGATTTCGTCCTGTACAGGAGTGGCTGCTCTAGAACCCATGTTTACGTCGTTCTCTTCCTCGGGTTCGGTCGAACTTTCAGCAATGGCCGATTCTCTTAAGGTTGCCTGTCATTTTAAAAAACAGCGACAGAAAATTAATATTACGACTTTCAAAAAAAGCGCGAATGGAACTGCCAGCGAAAAAGATAATTAGTTCCGCACGACGAGTCCACGCTTTCCCCAGTTTCTATGTTTTTCGATCTTCAAACTTCCACAAACAACAGTGAACTTTTTTTATCAATAAAAAGAAAAGTTAACAAAATAAACGGACGTGTACTTACATTTTTTATGTCCTCGTAGCACAAAGGATGATACG
The DNA here is from genome assembly GCA_034695005.1 of Cryptops parisi. Taxonomy (NCBI): domain Eukaryota; kingdom Metazoa; phylum Arthropoda; class Chilopoda; order Scolopendromorpha; family Cryptopidae; genus Cryptops; species Cryptops parisi. The sequence goes on from JAQIWH010003835.1 coordinate 6,537, forward strand.
TCTGAAATAGAGACGACTAAGATTAGACAAAAGATTTACGCCACGCACAAAAAAAAAATATATATACCGTATTTTTGCGAATGTAAGTTGCGTCTTGTACAAGATTTTACGCAAGGCGCTCTCTAGCTTTATCTTACATAAATTATAATAAACAACTAGGTACAATAACAAGGTCATTACTTATATTACTGGTAGAATAGAAATAAATATATGTGAATAAGCGTGTCGTTTGGGGTCTTCAGTGTCTTTATTATGAAACACAAGAGCCAATCACAGCATACGTTTCATTGTCCAGTAACCTGTCTCTCTTAGGTGTACTCATGTGTGCGTCTTATAATTCGATGTGTCCTGTACAATTTTATTTTTTTTTACTCAAACCCCCTAAAAGTCGCTTCTTACATTCAGGTGCATCTTATAATATACAGTGAATAGACGTCCTATGTTCGCAAAAACGCGGCAGTAGTTACGGTTAATAGCACAGTACCTTGTTGTCGACACGTATAGCATCTCGCAGATGCCATTCTTCCTTATCTTCGTCCCAGAACTGTTCAAACGGTTCCTGACATACTGTGCAGATCTATAAACAACACACAAAAAAAAATAATGTTCAAAATACTATTCATAGGAAGATTTTATATTTCTCGTGTTATCACGTATGGACGTACGTTATCTTCTTCTTCCGTTCCAACCGGAACGGTCACGATATCATCCATCTGATCGTTCTGGTCGTCAACATCCTGAACCTCGAACATACTCCGTGCTGAAAAAATAAATAAAATGAGTTATTAGTAACACGACCATTGTATAGTACTAATTTTAAAATGCTAAATATTTTAACTTCACCCCCCCCCCCTCCCATTGTATGATTTGTTGGCTTACCTCCCTCATCCAGCACTTCAAACTGCAACCAATCCTTTGAAAAACAAACAAAAACAAAGGTTACGTTAATATACCACGGACTAAGCTTAAATTTGCGTACGAGACCAAGTGATCGAGAAAAGCCAACTTACTTGTAGATTGAAATACCATCGTTGAGAAACTGCCTTCTTGGCGCTGTCCCGCTCTCTGCGGTTTTGTCGAAAGTGCCAGTCGAGATGTTGTCCGTATTTGTCGGTCTGTTCCGCCGTGAAGCGCAACCCGCAAGTGGAACATTGAAGCCCACTGTATAAGGATGTGATAACGGAAGCGTGGCGTCTGTAAAGAGAAAACAAAAAAATCAAGAAATTAGCTATCGGAAATATAAACTCGCGTCCGATCAAAAGTTTTAGTTCCAAACTCGGTTATTAAACGCACACAAAAAGATTTTAAAAAAATACTTACATCCTAAGATTTTCTGACGTGAATTCTATGACAGGAAGCTTGTCATCCTCTTCATTCGCCATCAGTTTGCCTATGGCTTCGGACAGCTTCGATTTGTCCGATGTCTGCTCGTCCGCGTTTTCGGACGGGTTCTCGTCGGGCTTGGAAACTGTGTTTGCAGGAATGATTCCTGCACACACTAATTTCTGGAAGAGCTCGGTGACATCGACCTGCGGCATCGGCACTTGCATGGTTGACGGAATATTTGGTGCCACTACCGAGCCACTTGTAAGAGCTATTGAAAAAAGAATTTATCATCAGTACGCACAAAGAAAAAAGCCAAAAATAAATAAATAAATAAACTACAAGGGTGGATCAAATAAGTTTCACTTGTGAATGAAACAGTGATATAGATACACTATGTATGTTAATGTAAACGTACACCCTTTATCTATTTATACACCTATTTGTTGACTGCCTGTAAACACTTATTGGAACGTGTGAGCAACTTTTCGATACCTCTGCACTGATGAATTCGCTCCAGTTTTGTATTGTGCAACCAATTCAGAGCCACCATTTTCACAGCTTCATTAGTTTGAAATAATTGTTGTTCAATTTCATCGTTGGTCTTCATCAACTGGAGCAAATTCGTGTAGTGGGAGTTATCGAAACGTTGCTCACCCGTTCCAACGAGTGTTTACAAGCATTCAACGAATGTGTATAAATTAATAAAGGGTGTACCTTTACACTAACATACATAATGTGCGTCTATATTATTTTGTTTTTTTCATCATTCGAAAAGTGAAACTTATTTTTGTGATCCACCCACATACGTTGTTTCTAGAATCTAGATAATCTTACCTTGCATATCAGCTGGTAACGGTGGTGGAGGCACGTCCGTCTGAGGAGGATACACAGGACGCACACCATAGAATTCATGTCTTGTGGGGGGAGGAAAACCTGGCCTGTGGAGTTCAGTGTAGTACGGCATTCTTCCCCTCATCGGTGGCGGCGGTCCTCGGCCACGCATCATTTGTTGATCGTAACGGTTTCGAGCGGGATCAAACCTTGGACGGTTCTGATCGAAAGGCGGAGGACGGGCACCATCGTATCGCACCCTAGGGCCAAACGTTCCTTGTCGGTAAACTGGAGGGTAGTCTCTATAGGGTGCGTCTCGGTACTGGTAGTCCGTCATCACCCTGGGCGGGCTGATCCTCCCCGTCCGGTCGCGAAACGGCTGGGCTGTTCTCTGGCTGTAGTCGTCGTCCCTTCGTTGTTGCCAGTACTCGCCGACGTACTCGTCTCTGGGAGGCATGTCGTTGGAGTTGCGAGACTTGAAATCACTCGACCTGTCGTTTCGGAACGGTTCTTCCCTCCACTGATCCTTCCATTCGGTCTGCGGATGCAGCGGGTCTCGCAGCCTGTAATCTTCAGGCACGGGGGCACCCCTGAAGTCTCTGTAGAAGGACCGGTCGTCGTAATTTCTCGGGCCTGGACTTTGCGTACGAGGATACGCATCGTCGTCTCGCTTGTGCTCGGGGTTATGACCCGACGACCCCGGAACTATTTCTTTCACAATGCCTGTGATGGGAAAATCGGGCTTCTTTCCAGCAGGCGGCGTCGCGTGCACAACTTTATCCCATCGACTTTCTTTGACGCTCGGGCGTCCAAGTTTGAAGCTGATCTTGGGCACTCGTTGTTCCGGAGGTTTTTCCGACACTTGTTGTACCGGAACGGCTGGGATGGGGTTGAACTTGTCGGGTTCTAAACCGATAGTTGCTTTGTCCGAATTCTTTTCGACGACAGCAGCGGAATCTTTCGTCTCAGTGTCATCGCTGTTTGCCACAGCATCTTCGCTCGGTGGAAGATCAGTTTTCGCTTCGCCTTCGTCCTCGATCGAGTCCAAATCGATGGGTTTCTCTTCCGATCCGTCGTCTTTATTGGGAACTTTCTCAGGTAACGATGGCTCAGGATCAGTCGATTCTGGTAGTGACGCTTCGTTCGGTTTATTAGGCATTGCAGGTGGAAGCTCTTTCGCGCCGACAACATTCTCCGGGAAAACTGGAGGCGTCGGAACGCGACTGCTCGTCTCGTCCCTGGGGCCACCGTTACCGTAAGGGGCGTTTCTAACACCCGGATAAAAGTTTTGTTTTGAGAGGTGTTCCAAGGGATAGCTCACAAAGTTCCTCGAACCGTATCCCGAGTCAAACTCTCTCTTGTTAAGTAACCGTTCTCGAACTTTCTCCTCTCGTTGCTGCTGCTGCATGCACTGTAGTTCGTAGAGTTTCGCCAGCTGGCCGAGCAATTCCGTATGCTGTTCTTTGCTGAGCTGGCCGGATCGGAGCTGCTGATCCGCCTGACGAAGGATCTCGGCTTGCTTCCCGAACCTGAGGGCATTGGGAATGTCCACGTCGGGTTGCGAGTTTGCTAGTTCCGACTCGAATCGTGCGTACATCGGGTGCCTTCTCAAAAGGCGAGGGTCGTCCGACTTGGTCATCGACCTTTGGCGTCCAAAGTTTCGAATGCGTCCCGGATCGGTGGTGTGGAATATGCGGAAATCTTGGTCGTATTCGCCAAAATAATTACGACCAGACTCTTTCTGCACGGCGGGACTCCTTCCAAATTTATTCGGACGATCGCCTTTCAACTGGGCCCAGCCGCCACCCGCCTTTGCGTGGGAAGGTGGACGGGTGTCGCGGGGTATCTGCCTGTAATCTTGATCTTTAGTTCCAAATAAGCTGCAAAAGAAATTACTTAATCAATTAGATCCGCCTAACAATCCTTCAACTAGGATACTTTAGTAAACAATTGAAGAGCTTCGGGCAGCATAATAGTACGCCACTTTTTCAAAAAAATTACGTTACATCTCTCTCTCTCTCTCAGAGTACCGTTCCTAGCTTGTCTACCACTTCCTGAATTTTCCAGAAAATGGTAGTATAATATAGAATAACACCTTGTTGCTCAGCATGGTATTCTGGAGTTTCTCGTCAAAAAAAAAAAACCCGCCTTAACAATTTCAAAAATTTGGCATACCGAAGCCCTTCAATTATTAAAAAAACAAAACAACTTAATTAAACGACAACAAACAAAATCCACATACTCATCCAGCGATTTTTTATCGTCGTCGCATTTTATCTTCTTCGACGGCGGTTCCTCGATGGACTTTTCTTCTTTGCCATCTTCCGGCTTGGGTTGAGTGCCCTGCCGGAGGTCGATGTCGGAAGAACTTCCTTCGGCGATCTTCTTCACTTCTTTATCCAGCGGAGAATCGCTCCTCGTCTCCTTCCGTGGACTTCTCCTCCTCCACGGTGGAACCCCCTTGTCCTTCTCGTCGGTCCTTTTGTCCGACTTGTCGTCCTTCTCGGAACGAATGGGCGACCGAGACCTCGACCGCACCCTCCCCAACAAAGGCTTATCTCCATCTTTCTTAACCTCCTTATTATCGCTTTTAACCACCTGTTCGAAAATAATCTCGGGAGATTCACTATGATCCCGGTTGGATCGATAATGTCTCCGGTTTCTAAAATTAGGTCTGTAGCTGTCATCCCGCCGACTTTTCCTATCTTTATCGGTCTTCAAATCTTTTGCACCATCACCCACACCGCTTTTTATGTCAAACTTTTTATTCTTTTTATCCCCATCGTAAATTCGGTTTTTATCGTCTTTTTTATAATCTTTTAAAACAAAGTTGGCATTCTTTTTGGGAGTCCTGTCGCGCTTATTGGAACCTTTCTTGGAATTTTTCTTCCGGTTCGAATTTTTATTAGGCGAAGACGAAGCGTCGTTCTTCTTCTTGTCGTCGCCCACGTCGTTGAGCTCTTTGTCCAGCGCATTTTTGACCGCAGCAGGGCTTACCGCAGAATCTTTAGGCGGAGCTGGGGGAAGACTGATCTCTTCCAAATTGATTTTCGGAGCTGCCCATTGAGCATTGTCGTTATTTACATTGTTGGCCGGGGTTGGAATCATCGGAGGTCCTTGAGGCAATAGCGGAGGACGCATCATGCCCGGTGGCTGACGAGGGTCCCGAGAAAGGCGAGGATCTCTGAAAAATCTCGGACCCTTCGCGGTCACCTGAAAGATAAAAAAAGATGCATTGGTGACAAATCATCTCTATGAAAATCTTCTTTGCAACTTCTTTTTTTTTTTTTCAATCACCAACAATCAAGTCATAAAATATATAAAAAAAAATAAACGTTAATAGAATAACAATAATTTTTTTTTGGTAAACGATGAGCACCCAGGCTAAATCTTGACTGCTAACAGAGCTGTTCGTCCAGCATAAACTAGTCTTGAAAACGTGAACCACGAAGTCATCTGCCCTAGCGTCCATTATGTTCTCGAGATGTCACAAAATTGTTAAGACATTTTTGATTTAGCAACATTAATGCAGTTGAATTCCGGAGTGTCTTCTGTTACACAGTTGGGTTGGAAGGTTCTTTACAATATCACTAATTTCATTATATAAGCTAAACAGTATTGAAACTTCAAAGTATTAGAAATAAGTAAACAATCGACAGCCAAATTTCAATGTAATAAATGTTCAGAAGCAGACACTTAAAAGCAGTACATTAAAATGCTTTTAAAGCATACTCTTTATATACCGTCATATACAGATATACTGTAGGTACATAGGCCCTACAAATAATGCAAAGAATCCATTTTTTGGTTTCTGCAAATTTCAATTTAAGCAATTTTTCGGTAATTGGATATTCAGTTTACGCGTGTTTCGAGTAATTCCAATTTTGATTCCTGCACGTTTTGATTTATTCATGTATATGTGCAATTTTTTTTCACACAGAACTTAATGTGGTTTTTAATGAGGTTTTTATGTGAAGAACTCGTGCGTTTCTCGTTTTATGCCTTTTTTGTTACATTGGACTATATATATAGTCCAATAGTATACAACCCGTCAAAAGGATGAAAGTTTTTTGTTCTTTTCCGTTTTTTTATATCGTTTTAACTCATGTTGCTTCGCAACATTCGTCACAGGTATTTATTAATTTAACTCATATTGCTATAAAAGTTCAACAACAATTTTAACAATACAGCTTTTTCAAAAATTTAAATTCAATTTTTTTTCTGGCTTTTTACTGAGTGGGGTAATCAAAAAATGTAAATTGTAAACATTACCACCCTCAGCTGCTGAGAAGGGAACTCTTTGAGGGACCATCCAGATGCTCCCTCACTTTGAAGAGGGAAAGCTAGCCCTTCTGCATTCCACAATGCGCATACACATTCCAAAACCGTTACACACTTGCTGTTTTATTGAAAGGATATTCTCATAAATGACTGTAGATGGCCAGTATACGTTCAATTCGCAGCTCGCTCCCTCACCAGCGATATATATAAACGTAACATATATAAACATACATAGATATAACGCGTATGAAAAACCCCATCACATCACCCCAACTTCATCACGTTGTGAGTTACATACCTGAGGGAAAATAGGAGCAACGGCAACTGGAAATTGTTGTTGTTGTTGGAGGATTGGATCAGGTACACCAAATGGCATTATTGGCGGAGGAGCCATGAATGGTTTCAGATCGGGAAGGATCGCAGAATGGTTATCTATGACTGCTTCTGCTTTAGACACCTAAAAAACAAAAATAAATAACCGAATCAAGTAAAGTTATCAATTTATGGTACAGTGAGTAGGGACCCATTCAGGTTTAAAATTAGGCCTAAATTCAAAATTCACACTTTTCTACAAAACATGTTGTGAACCAACTTGAATGGACATTAACCCAGATGCTTGTACATAATTTGTTATTTCCCACTACGCTAGGGTTGCCACCTTTTGAAATCCCAAAAAACTGGACATCCAAAAATTTAATATTAAATAAAAATAAAACATAACAAAACACATACGCTAACAGGGGTTGGCGGTTGATCTTTATCATGTGGATTATGCAAAAGACGCTTCTGCTCCTCCAGTTTGGCCTTAGTCTGCAACAATTCCAGCTCCAACTTTTGTTGCTGTATCTTGAGCAGCTCCTGTTGTTTGGCTATCAGCTGTTTGCGCATCTCCGCCTCCTGAATTTCTTGACTCTTCTTCACCTCCTCTTCGGCTGAAGGCTTTAATTATCGAAGAAAAACAAAAACGTTTAATATCAAGAAACAAATCATCTTTTGACCAAAATAAAAAAAAAGAGAACAAGAGCAGGATAAAAGTGAAGAACTCACTTTTATGAATTTTGGATTTACATGTACATGAATGGCTGGATTATTAACATTGGCGATGATGGGCCACGCTGGGTCCATTTCCTTAACCCGTTTGTCGATTGCATACAGTTTCTTATGGGGAAAGACGTCCGTCCAGGTTTGCCGTAGCTTGAACAGATGAACTCGAGTCTTCTCGTCCACCTGCGCAGTACCATGTGAACAATCGCAATTTTAAAACAGTTGTGCAAAAAAAAAAATAATAATAATAAATTATCTACGACTATCTTTGTTTTGTTTAAAATTTGAATGTTTTATTGATAGCTTTTATTGTACGTTTATGCTGCCAACTTCAGTGCAGTCACTCAATACCAGGCAATCGACATTCAAAAGTGGTACTGACCTTTTCGAACACAGTACAGAACGTCGAAACTAAATTCTGTGTAAACAAGCTCAGGTAGTCACCCCCAATGTTCTTCACTATAGAGTCAATGAGGTAAATGACTGGTAACTTCGCTTCCGATTTCACCTATAAAATTGAGCGATTAAAAAAAAAAAACAAAACGTGACAATGAGAAAAATTAAATCGATGGCGAGTTTTAAGATACACATTTAAGAAAAGTTAGCTGGGCCAGCATTAAAATACTTAAAAAAAATAAATTGACCGTTCTATTGAATCGCTATAATATATAATAAAAAACCCCATTATAACATTGTATCGCAGAACCAACATGCACAAAACAACATGCAATTTTTTTTTTGTCCATCTGCTATGAAAAACAAAAACAAAAAGCAGAACTCCAACACGACAAAACTGCAGAAATCCCACGACTATACAAATATCCAAGAATCTGTCGAATCAAACACAAGATGGTGGCTCGAATACAAGCTGCACATCGTTGGTGTGGTTCAAACATCACGGAAGTCGCCTAGGGTTTCTTCAAGCAGTGGAATTGTGACAAATGTTCTCAAAAGACTGGAAGGAGGGTCATCATCTTTGCTACTGAAAAATGACGAGAGGGAGTCCACAAGCTGCCGAACTTTACACCACCAAACTCCTTGTTGCCAAATCCTGCGTTTTTTCTTCGCATTTTAAAGAACCATTTTAGTAGCATAAGCCAACTTTTCCAGAGTAACTTTTATGATAAAAAATGAAATCTCCAAAACACTAATGAAGCCATATACTCAAAATTACGTACAGCATAAAACTGTTAATGAGCAAAAGTTTTATTGGTGTTTAGCGAATTTTATTTGCATTATACAATTAGGTTGTTTTGTTTTTGTTTTATACTTAAGAATACATGAATACACCTCCATTATCATTTTCTTCATCTCGAGAAGAACCCCAGGCTTTAAAAAAAAAAAAAACAACTTGCCGCATCATTTCGGCCACAATTACCATTAAGAATTAGAAAATTTCTTTAAACTGAGAACTTCATAGCATGATAAATATTAGAAAAAATTCAGTAATATAGATTGCTGCTTTCAATTTCAATGTCGTACAGGCATCTCTCTTTAAAATTTATTTCACGAAAACTGTGAATCACATTTTCTCTGCCATGCGATGATTGGATCCATCGTTTTAACTTTTCGGAGTATGAGGCACTCTTCCAAGCAAATTGTCGCCAAATCCATTTGATAGCTTAACTGATCTTCTTGGACGCATCCAGTGAAGAGAATTATAATTTAAATTAAGAGCTGTGAACTCTATTCTTAAAAATGAATGAATAAAATATAAAAAATCAACAAGTGACTTCTTCCAAGTGCTCAAGTTGCTCCGATTGAATTCCTAGAATAGCGTTAATTAAAATAATCACCTAAATAAAAACGAAATCAGTTTTAACTTCAGAACATAAACATTACAGAGCATTTAATCCCCACGATTGTATATTCATGTCGGTACTGAGTTATAACGAACATGCAGAATTTCTTTAAGTAATCAAGTAGAATGGATAGAAAAAAACCAGACATGTCAAACACTTACTCAGCCCAGGAATTGCATGACAAGCCAACTGACCAACTTGCATTGTCAACCCTTCAGTTCAACATTTAATTTATATCCAAGTTTAACAAATTATGTCGAATATTAAAATAAAACATCCTTTTATTAATTATAATAAGTTGAATATTTATAATGTTAAATGGGTGCATCTTTATAAACTGTTTAGCCTTCATTTCCACAAAATTCGCTGTTTTAGAAGCTTACCTAACTTGTTATTTTGCACAGACGTGCGAAAGGTCTCTTGTTCCTGAAAGGTCTAGTTGAAATTCTAACCTCAGATGATATGCTTCCAAAAACCAAGGAGAGAACCCATACAAACATAGGTACAAAAATGCTTCTCTTCTGAGATAACACAAAATTGCATAGGTCTGTCTGCTCAATCGCTGCATGTATGCATTTGCGGACTCATGTTTACATGAACCCTTTGTTTCGTTTTGATGAGTAGCGTGTGGTTAAAATTTGCTACACCTTTCAGGAACACCCTGTATAAACGATTACATTTTAAAAACGAACAGAAGATTACCATTTAAAATAACATTAAAACCACTTCGCCCTGTTGCAAAACTGCTCCTGCGAACTTTACAATTTCAAGAAATTAGTTTGACATGCCTGAGATGTAGGGTATTTCACTCATAGCCGACCTAAGTTATACCGTCCAAGGTTATACACCCAGATCAATTTTGTTGAAAGCCTCAAGCATCCATTTATCATTTCTAAAGACTTAAAATTTTGTTGCGTCATATGCTTACACCCCCTCTGCAACATAAAATTCTTCCAACTCATAAAAAACCAGGAACAGCAGAGACAAACAGACTAAAAAAAAGAGGTCAGCCAATGGGAAGAGGAAAATAATAATGTCTTCTTTGCATTAACATTTTCCAACTCAATGGCAAACTCAATACAAAGAATGCCACGAATTCAAACAGTTGAAGAAACAAAAAAAAATGTCAACGTCGAGATATAACAGAATCGCTTTTTTAAACAAATCAGTCTTCCCGAATGACAAAAGCGATAACCAAATTCAAGAAACCAAACTAATTTATTGGGCAAAAAAGATTTGTGGAACTGGAATAAAAGAAAAGAAAAAATAAACTGTGAAATATTCACATCAAAAGAATTAGAAAATGGAAAATGATAAAAAAAATATTTTACCATATATGATGATGAGATAACTCGGCCTTTTAATACATGGCCATATTTAAGAGCACGCTGTACGAATCATTAACATTGAAAGAACAAAAACTATAATTACATCTTCCAGCAAACATAGTTACACAAACATTACGTGTCAAAAAATAAAATAAAATAAAAACCAACGAAAGTGAATGTTCTCAATTTAGCTTCCTTGACAAACGAGATCACCCATGGTCTAGTTATTATAACCACGCCATGCATAATACTGATAAAACCATTCGACGCTGAAATATGGGACAGTACCATTGAATTGCTACGCTTATTCATTTCATTCTTCAACTAATGGACGTTCTCAGTGTCCATGGTTTTTGCTCAATGGAGCATAGAAAAAAATTAAGTTACGTCTTCAATTTAAATTCTGTGGCGTTATCTCTTTAATTTTTTTGTGATTTTTCAGCAACATTCGTATTCTGAGAATCACAGGAAAAGACTTTCAGCAGTCAGGTTTTGTTTTATTTATTGCAATAGCATTGCTTCATGTTTGGCACTTCTCGTGTTCGAGATTTACAGTCGGTTGCGTAACAAACTCGATATTGGCATAAAACGCTTTTATAATTTGACCAGATGGTGTACAAAGATTCCATCAACAAATACTCCATGCGTGCAAACACAACGTTTATGAAAAATGTAACAAAACTTAACAGTTTTGAAATTACAGATTCTCGAAAGTCGGCTACCATTACACACACATAAAAAGGAATGGGTAATCCATAAGGATAACTTGTTTACGAGGTTTTCCATGTTCCAAACTCCTAACTTTTTTTTAGAACAGATCTCCAGTTATTATATGAATAAGGCAACTTTTCAATGCATTACTCCGTTAGTGAAACAAATTAGTCTATACAAAGTGTAGTCTCTACACTGTATTTGGACTACAGTAATGGAACATTCACCAATTTTCGTTGATCTTATTTACACACAAAAAAAAAGTTAGTGAAACTTGCGTTAAAGCTCTAACAGCATGACTAAATTACTATGATTATTATGTGAAAGTTAACCAGAGTTACTCATTATCCCAAATTGTCAATACAGTTAAGTTTACAAAATATTGACATTTATACTAGAGCATAACTGCAGGTAACTTCTAGTTATTTTGTTACAACGCTAATTAAAGTCGGTCAATTAGTCACAAATCAAAAAATAGCCTATGGGATGAGGATCACAATGGTTATCATTGATTAATGATTACTCATCATTTTGACAAAAAAGACACTCTAGTAACTGATTAAGGTTGATTAAAAGTGTGCTTCAAAATCACAAATAAATAATATTTCCCCCAGTTAATAAATTTTTAATTTAAACTGCTCATTATATAGCCAACATCTATGTTTGTGTAACCATTTTATTTTCACCATCAATGGCAAAACTACAGATAAGGTTTCAATATAAACACATGTTAAAACTGAAAGTTAAAATAAACTTCCATTTTAAACGTAGAAATGGCCATAGGATGTT
>JAQIWH010003836.1:0-18644 GCA_034695005.1 Cryptops parisi
CACACACACACCGCTCTATAAATATATATACACACACATATACTATTTACATACCTATTTACGCATACTGTACATACAGTATGAATTATATAAATACAGTACATTGAATATGCAGTATGCGCACTACAATAATACGTATATTGCATATGTAATGCAAACGATTAATAAATAAAAACTGATGAAAAGTGAACTGAAATGTAGTAAACAACAGGATTTACACATAAATAATTTTAAGTTTTGCTGATACTGTTGCATCATTTTTAAACTTGGTTTAATTTTTATTGGAGATCATTTTTTTATATAACTCTAACAGATAATGATGTGAATGATTATAGGAATTTGCATGCAATAGGCATCTGGCAAACTAACTAGCAATGTGTAATTTGCTTACATGTTCGTGAATTTGTTTAATCATATTGTATGGCAAACAACTGTTTCATGATGTGTACTAAAAAATAACTAATCATTAATTACAGTATGGTGTTGTGAAATAGTTGTTCGTGGAAAACTTGTATACGAATGTCGATTGGTTGAAGCTAGATTTGCAAAACTTACAAGTGTGTATATATTGACACGGTTTGTTCGTAACAACACTAAGTCTCCACTGCTACACTTCTCTTGGTAAGCTGACTGTTTGTTGGGAATATAGGTTAAAACTGTTATACTGAATAGATATTTACTTGAATAACCACTAATATTTGTATACAAGAAACTAGTTTTTTTTTTATAACTGGAATGTTAAAAGTATATTTTTTATAGAAATTGCCAATACTGAATATTATATACTAAACAAGAAGATTCACTTCTTTGCAATCATGAGGTGAGATAATGAACAATATTTTGGAATTATTGTTTAATATACGTAATATATAAGTTTAGACCGTACTAAAGTATTGTAACTGTATTTTTACTGTTAAATTTATTTGTGATATTAGGCGCATTTTAGACAATAGACAATTATTCATATACAGGAGTAAGTCAGTAATGGCCATACAGTTTTGGTTTAATTTCATTATTAGAATTGTTTCTTAGTTTTACAATATTTTTTTAAAAATTAAGTGGTAAATTATTGGTAAATAATAGCCTACTATTTAAATTTTCCGCCAATTTTAGTTTTTATCTTACTATACAAGATGACGTGAAAGCCATTGCACATTACTTTCTTCATAGATATGTTCATCCATAAATGTTCATTAGTACCGTACTATTTAGTAGATACATAACAGTGAACACCGTTTTATTATAAAATGCACATAATTAGTCTCAAACGTATAGAACGTTCCACAAATGAATGTACAAAGAAAAGTTATGACATAATTAATATTTTTTTTATTTATTATTTTATCCTCAACTTTTTATTTTATATTGAACCCTGTCTAGTTTTTTTACTTTATTGTACTAGTACAGTACATTTTTTTGGTTTTTTTGTTTCATGTTTTTTTTTGTTTGTTTGACGACAGGTACTCGTTGTGTTTTTGTTTTTTGTTAATGTTCGTCATGGTGGTCAATTGTGCAATCATTTATCAAGATGAATATCAGAATGAAGATCAAGAATTCAAAAGATCACCAGGTGTGTACGTCAAAAGTGATGTGGAAAGATCACCAGGAGTATACGTCAATAATGATGTTAAAAGATCACCAGGAGTATACGTGAATAGTGATGTTAAAAGATCACCAGGAGTATATGTGAATAGTGATGTTAAAAGATCGCCAGGTGTCTACGTCAAAAGTGATGTCGCAAGATCAATCGAAAAAAGTAAGCAGTGTTTGCATTGTTCAAAAAAATATTCATTTTTGACAAATATAATGCTAAATCATACGAACGTTCAGATTGATGCACAACTCTGCATCGATCCGAACGTTCGTATGATTCCAACATTTTATTTTTTATGGTTTGAAGGTTCCAATTTACAAAAAACAGGCTACAGGATGCAACGTATGTGTATCTATACATTTTAATATTATTTATTCCATTTACCAATACTATTTTTACGTTATTTTTTAGCAATAGATATTTTTACTCATTTGTATATAGATTATTGATTAGACTTAGTTAAAATATTATTTTTTTTTACAATAAAAATTTTTTAGCACCAAACAGATACCGTTTATGAAAACTTGCAGCACTTCCATCCAAACTTCCAGAACGTTTTGAAATCAACATGAAATTTGAAATATTAAATTTAATAACAAATGAATATTTACTGTGTTTTATCATAACACGCTATAAAGCATCAATGACTAGTAACAGTTAAACTGATACTAATCTTGTAAACAATGTGGAATCGAAATAAAAACCGTTATTCACAATAGCAGTATCTGTGAATCTCATTTTGGTCCTTTCCTGTTATAGCCGGGGCGAGTCTGAATTGCTATTTGCTTGTACTCGGTTATGAAAACAAAACAATATCATACATTTAATGCGTTTCTTTGTTTTTCTTAACCTAAACTGCAAAATAAACCCATACAAAATAAACCAAGTCCAAAGCAAATATCAGTATCAGACTCGTCCCGGCTATAACAAAAAAGGACCCTCATATTTTGGGATATTAATGTTCATAAGTGATTTTTCTTTACTCGATCTTGTATTTACAACAGTTATTATATAATGATTTTTTTTTGGGGGGGGGGAGCTCATCATTTGACGCGCATGGAGAACTATACGTTTGACTCGGTAGTAAGTAATCTTCATAATTTGGATTTCATGTCAACCCTCTTTACATATATGTGTATGACATTGTGTCTTTTTTCCACCAAATTCCAGAATGATATGAAAATTTTAGGTGTTATTTTTGATAACAATATGACTTTTGTTGTTCATAATGAACAGTTAATTAATAAGTTTCATAAAAAACATTTTCATTAAAAGATTAAAACGTTTATTAACGTTTATGCTTAATAACGAAATTATCATATATACAGTATATACGCAACCTTAATCGAGAGTTCTGTATATGTTCGAATGCAATGTTTTAGAATGTTGTATAAATTTTAGCTGTATAATAAATGGAATATAATCTACTGTACTCTATAAGTATACAAAGTGAAATATACTTGTAGTATACTTCAGTGGTACACAAAATGGAATACAGTAGTATACCATTATACTGCTGTATAATAGAATATACTGTACTTTAGAAGTAACCTTAGTTATTTTATAAGTAATAAGCATGTTTTAATTTTATCTCCATAAACATTCACAAATGTATAATTAATTATGCCATTTTCAAAAATGTAATAATTTTTATAACTTTTAATGAAATTTATTTATCAAACTACTCATAGCTGAGCACAGTTAATCGTTAACCATAAAACATTATAAACCATAAAACATTACCAAATTTGTAAATATATATATTAACTGCGATGTTAATATATATATTTACAAATTTATAAGTGTTAAGTGAAACTTAAATTTTTAATTTTATTTTAGATTTTTCCTCACAGTTTTGTTTCACTGGAAGTTCTATATAAAATTCATTAGATATTTTTTTTATGCTAATGAATTTTTTTCTCGCTGGTTCAAACATTCTTATTTCGCTCGTGCAAATTGCAGATCTCTTGATTCTTTCAATGGGGATGAAAACTGTATCGATCTGAAATAGATTTTTCTTTTTCTTTTTTTAGGTATTAATTACAATGAGCGTAGTCTTCGGAACACTCCTTTTGTACTCCATAATGGACTTTCTGGAGCTCTGATCTCGTCTCGTTTTTAGTACACCACCAGTCACTTTCTTCAAGGATGGGTACTACGTTAATGGACAACATGTCTCGACATTTTTTATTCATGATTTTTTGGAAAACTACAGTTGCGAGATAGAAAAACTTTTTCTACATTCTTCGAGGTAGGAAAACATAAACAAGTTGTTTATATTTTAAGGTGGATATTCTGAAAAGTATTGGTGAATTCGAGTCAAACTTCAACGGACGTTTCGAACTTCGTTTTGTCAAAGTTTATATTCGTTACCATGTTGGATTACATAGTATTTATTTTGCTGGCGTTTTTTTTCGGTTCATGGCTGACAACGTTGTCAACGTGAGTTTTAAAGTTTGTAATGTGCCTATTTATTTCAATAAATGTCGTATGAGCCTTCTGCCCATAAGTTGTTGGATGCCGATGGTGACTCCGACATTATAAAGGCCCACCTGTGAACATTAGAATAAAGTGTAGATAGTGTTATGAAGATACAAGAAAATGTGCGATACTAATGAATGTCGTATGAGTCCTCCGCCCATAAGTAGTTGGATGTCGGTGGTGACTCCGACAATGTATATACTGGTGAACATTGCCAAAGAACGAAGAAGATAATCGTGTTATGAAGATGCAAGGAAATGTGTTCAATGGTGTTTCTGTAGTGTAAGTGAAAGTTCTTCGAATAAGTTGTCGTACAAATTCCGGAAAACGATACCTATTTGTGAATTAAATTTTTTTGGAAGTGCTCAGTGTGATCTACTCTACAAGCAACTACGTCTCGTCGTTATCACGGTAAGAAATTTTTTTTTATTTATTTTTTATTTTGTGTTTAAATGACTGATAAATTTAGCTTATAACTAAAAGACTCCAATCTGCGTGAGGGCGTTCCCTCTTTTTTTTTGGCACGCAGGCGCAGCCTTTTTCTGGGTGGCTTAGGTTTTACATAGTAAAACCTTAAAATCGTCGCGTGACCCTGCCTGACAAGTAAAGGACTTGTATTTTTTTATGGGAGGAGAAGAAAAAGGGGATGTGTGTGGTCACATTTGTGACTAAGCGAACCTCTAGTTGTGTGCTGTGCACGTATGCCCTTTATACTGTATTGAGTTTAACAAACGTATCGTTTGATGGATGCTGCTTTAAAGTGTAATGTATTATTTTTTTGATGTAATCAAGTTATTTGGGGGAAGTGTCTGTTTTAAAAACGCTACTAAATTGTCTTACGTTAAAGGGAGTTTTTACACGTCAAATTTTTTCGATGAAATTTTATCGATTCCAACTGACGTCATACACACACATCCGGACCCGTTTTAGTGCTTAAAGTTGGAATCGATGGAATTTTTTATTGAAAACGTTTGACAACGGGCTTAAAAAGTGTTTTTTTTAAAAAAATAATATTTATATAGATATTGGTTCTGAAATATCATTCTGTACTTTTCGGTTATTCGGTCAAGCGCTGCAGATCGAAGGTGAAGTGTTTGATCGATCACTACTGCACTTTGATTATCGTGGTAAACATGCAATTTTGGTTATGATGACAGATCACTGGGTTATGTTAGACCCGGGACAAACGGTCCAGTCGAAACTGACTAACCTAACCCAGTAGCCCGCCGTCTTTTACCACAATGATCAACGTGTATCAAACAGTGATCGATCAAACACTCCACCATTGAGCTGCAGCGTCATCGGTGGCTCTTGGCTGGTTTAACGAAAAATACCTATGATTCAATAGATTACTTTGACTGATTGTACCTTTAGCTGAAGACTGCTTCAGCTAAAGTTAACTCAACGTTACACTTGGTTGGTTCTTGACATTACATGAAACGTAAAGACTGCTTCAGGTTTTAATTTTTTATTTCAATTTAATTATTTTTCTTATTTTATATTGACATTTTTTGGATCACCCTGTACGATATGAATTTCAAAAGACTTGAGCCGTTGTCAATGGTCTTCCGTTAGTGTACAGTAGTTTATTTGTTCACTATTTCACTGACACGTGAAGACAGTCACGAGGGACCGTTAGCGAAAGCTGCTGCTTTTATCACTTTATACCTCCCTTTACAGTGTCCCAAAGCCGCTAGACATTGGTCCAACATGTTTAAGGGGGGTGGGGGTTGATGTTGATGTAAAATTGCTTCACGGAGAAGGAGTTGATCCTCTTCGGTTGACGAGTGACATGTTGGCAAACGCTGACATTGACACCTTTTCTCGCTTTTGTCACTACCGCCGAACCTCAATGACAAGTAAAAATCTTGTTGCGAGCAACGAAGCATAAATACCATGTTTTCCTCCCATCACGTTTTGAAGAGTTTGGAAAGAAAGAAAGAAGCGAAAGATTTCCTGGCAATTGCCACTTTCTTGTCAATAACAAACAGCCAATAAACAAGCCAAAAAAAAGAGACATTGTGAGGGAAAGTGGGAAAGTAAACTTGTGATTTGCCGGTTCGTATAACGCGTGTTCTTCACTTGACAACATTTTGATTGACAGTTGGTTCTTATCGGCTTGTTTTTTTTTTGGGTGGTATGCCTTGTGTATTGAAATTTAAGTTTTTGACGATAATGTAGGTAGTGTTTTTTGAGGGGAAGTGTCAGTAACGAAATAAGGAAACACGTATATAAATATATATTGTAGTTTCTGTGTGATTTTTTTCTATATATACAGTATAGTTTGTGTGATTTTTCTTTCTTAACGGTAGTAGATGTTTGATGTTATGTAGTTTAAAGTTTGGTACTTTAGGGAAGTTGTTCAGTAATTTTGTGTCTTGTGAAAAGTGTTGATTATTGGATTTGTGATTGGCTCTTTTTTTATTATTTATTATTATATATGTATATATTTTTTTCGTTACGTGCAATTCAGGGTTGATTTTGTTGGTATTCCATTGGGTGTTTATGGACATTGAAAGAAGGATGTTTTGGAAAAAGTTTGGAATTGAATTTTTGAAGGTTGGTTGGTCATAAAAATCGATCATGTTTTTCGAATTTGTGAAGGAAAAAAAAAGTTGTTTCTGGTTGGTGAAATGCTTGTTGTTTTTTTTTTGGTCATGTTTTTCAAATATTGAAAACATCGATTATATTTTTTATTTTTGTTTTCTTGAATTTAAGATATTTAGTGTCAATATTTGTTAAAGTATAATTGTTGAATATCATAGCTTTGAGAGAGATTAGTATTAGTGAGGTTTTTGTAGCAAGGATACCGAGTACTTAAGTACCGAATACTTAAGTACACGTAACAAGTACATTTTAAGTACATTTTCAGTACTTGGTACTTGTGTTTAACTTTCAGGCTTAATTCACTTTTGTAACAATCCTAAATTAGCATTAATAGTGAAATCAGCAGAATAGAATAAAATAATGGTGGCAAGATATTACTTGTGGTCAAGAGACACCGTTTGTGGCGCTACTGGTTGTTAGCAGTTGTATGTGTAATCGATCAACCGTAATTGAACCAGAGACTACAAGGTGAGGTAAGTCCACCGGCCACATGCCGGGTTTTCGCTCTAGACTTTCCATTAACGGAGAAGCCGCTTGTGGTGGTGGATGTCAGACTTATGGCCAGTAACCTAACCTCGTGACCTGTCTTCATGACCCTGAATCAATTACAGTTGATCGATTACATACCTCACCGCTAAACACCACCAGTGCCACAAGCAATGTCTCTTGGCCACAAACAAAATCTCATTTACTGGAAATGTACTTAATAGTGAAATCTTGATTCGTATACCGGTAATGACCTTTTTTTTCTCTCTTCGCTTATTAGCGAAACTACGATCTCGCTTAAATCGAGAAATGCTTGTATGCACTATATATAATTTTAGATTTTATAAGTACATAATTCAAAAACTTCAAAACTTGTGTCAAAATTTTGAAATTTCCGTGTCAGATATTTTCGGATTACTGGTGTTTTCGGGATAATGATTCCTTTATTGAGTTGCTGATTTGAGGTTGTCGTCATGTATTAGGAACGTATTGCTGCGAATTTTTAGAAACCATCTTACATTTAGTTTTCACATAATGAGTTGTGATTTCATGTGAACCGAAGGACTAGTTTAAAAGTTACAGGAAATGAGGTTTTAATTAAGAGTTGCAATCTTCATGTAAAAGGTCTAGTCACAGATACGCATCTAAACAAAGCAAAAAAAATCCATATAAACATGGGTCCGGAAATGCTTTTTTTTCTGCGGTAACACAAGATGAAGTTACGTAAGTGCATTGGCCTCTTGTTACATAATCGTTTTAGGTGTGCAAATTAGTATGCATTTATGGACCCATGTTTGTATGAATATTTTGTTTTGATGTATAGCATCTGTGGTTAAATTTTGACTAGCTTTTTTTAAGAACATCTTGTATGAAGCATGTCCTTCAAAATTAATTTTCAATTTACTTGTTTTTGTTTCACTTGTTGATTATTGACACATTTTGTTCATTTTAAGCTCAACTATCCGAAATACTATTTTGTGAAATGCCTTTGGCAAAACTGTATTGATAACAGCTTCAAATTGCTGGCATTGTTCTACCCAACTTTGGTACTGTGAAGGAGGGGTAGGTGTAGGAAGGAAGTGACATATTTGGCCTTAATCTTCCCGAGGGAAACCAAGAAACGTAGGAATGAGAATCTTTCTCTTTTCCTACTTGGGATGCTAGGGGATGCTTACTTGGGATGCTAGGAGGATAGCGAGTTTGTGAATGTTTGGAATGGTTTTCATCCGCCCACAAACAGCTCGAAGATGTTGGCCATTCTGCGAAAGATCGACTGGTTGGAGATAATATCCAATATGAAATGGTTAGGTATAACGTGAAAGGGGTAGGTAGTGATGGAGGATAAAAGAAAGAGAGAGAAAAATGTAGTAGGAAAATTCTTAGGTCATCGTCAACGTCGTGAAGTGGCTTCATCGACAGATTTTTAATATCGGATGCTTTCAACGAAGTGGTTACTCTTCAGGAATGTTTGATACGCTGAGAAAGAATTTTCCATAAAATGTCACTTTTTTGAACAGGTTTGAAAGGTGTTTCACGTTTTAAACGTCGACGGTGTGTTTTTCTAATGACCATCATTGGCTTATCTTTATAAGAAAAAATTAAAATTAAGTTAACTTTTTTTTTTTTTAAAAGTGAAGTTAAAGGGTGGGTGTTTAAAATGGTTCGGTGTAAGATAATTTGTCTTATAATTTGTTCATAAAGTATTTATGTGTTAGTGAAATATAGAAATAACTTTGTTTTTACAGTGGATTTTCGTATTCGCGTGGGTTTTTATATTCGCGGACTTGTTGTGTTGACGTGAGTTTTCTTATTTGCCTAGGTTCTTATATTCTTAAATTCACTTATTAGAACGTAAAGCTTGTTTTTGTTAATTATTAAAAATAATGAAAATAATCCTATATGTGATGGATGAAATACGAACACACTCACTCTTAATTAATTACTAAGCTTCTCTGCAATACACAAAGTTACAGCGTGCAGCGTGACTCAGGGGTAGCTTTAGAAATTTTTAAACGTTGTGAATGGAAAATACAGTATACAAGAATTGCTTAATTTATGCGAGTGTCATAAATTAAAATTCAAATTATATTCTATTTCGCCAATATACGACGAGAAAAATCTTCCCAAATGTACGTTATAAGCGAGGAAAATTCGCTATATTATGCGATTTTCAGCATTGATATGGTACAAATGACTGAAGGCTCGTGTTATGTACCTACAAATGTTTTATGGTAATTTGTTTATAAGTTACAAGCCGCAAGTGGTAGCTAGTGCTGGTATATGTGATCGATCGTTGTGTGATTCATTATTGTGGAAAAACGAATTTTGTGAATAAAAGAATGAAAGTCGTGTTTATGATGACAGGTCACTAGGTTAGGTTTCAACTTAAGCTTTCTTGTAGCGTTTAGAACTCGTCTTACCTAGTGATCTGTTATAAACCCAAATTCTATCACAGAACGACCGATCACACATGCCGGCACTAGCGCCACAAGCGACTTGTAACTTATAAGTTACAAGGTTTGGGTACCAGTTTTTAAAATTCAATATGTGCAATTTTATAATTTTGTGAACCTTTCGCTGAATGTATAATCGAGAATATCATTGAGAACCTCGTGTACTTTTGTACAATGTTCTCGCTCGGTGTTTTTGTTTCTACATTTATAGCTTAACCTACTCTGAATCATTCGATACAGCTACATCATTTCTTGGATGACACAAGAAAACGTTTTGGTTTCGTGGATAAAGACAAAAATACATACAAAAACCAAAACGAAACTAAGTTTAGGGAAATATTGTTCCTGCAAAATAAGTTCCAAAAATAGTTCTTGTTTTTATTCGAAATGTTTACTATTCCATTCGATTTCCAGGACAACTTTACAAACAAAACAATAAAGCAAGTAATTTAGAGAAACCCTTTTTTCTTCTGGTACAACCTTTAAGTGTTTCTTCGGATAAATCTGTTTCACGCTTAACAATGAGCGTGAACTATATGTATGTATGTTTATTTACAACAATGGAAAACGAACGTGTTCAGAGCATCAGCAACACTCTACCTGAATAAACAACTTTTTACGTGCCAATAGCTCCGAATTGACAAGGCGTTGATTCCTCAAAATTTGATAGATTTAATTGTCACGCGGAAATAATCTGTGCACCAAATTTCAAGTCTCTACGACTCAAGAAACATGGTTGAAAAAACATCTACGATTTGAAACATTGAAACTTTTTGAAAATCGTTTAAGAAGCCAAGTTAAATAAAAGCTTGTAATAGAAACAATCCTATTTGAATCGAACTCGAAAAAGATGCACCCCTTTAATTTTACCAATTTACTTTTGTCTATTTTTTTTAAATATTGGTTTTTCCATTTATTTTATGTTGGTTTTAAAGAATTAGAAAAATTGGACACTTCTCGAACGATAAAAAAAACCCGTATGCACAGCAATAATAATAAAGAAAATAAAAAGCAAATTTTTAAAACCCCTGGTATGCAATTTGTTTTGGAAGGAGGAAAAATTAAAGATTGGCCGATAGCAAGAAAACGATGAAAATGAAGAAAAAAATTTGAGATGGATGATGTGGTTGGAGGCGTCTTTTATGAGTCGCGGTTGTTGGAAGTTGATGCCTCTCTCGAGAGTGAATTTATGAGGCGTCGATAGCGACAGTTGCTTAGAAATGGCCGGGGTTCGAAACCTGTTCACCCATTAATTGCAGACGTCGCCAGCTTTTCAGCCAATAAGACGATGCGAAAATTGGGTTGGCCATCTATTAAACAACAATCGTGCCAACTGTTGTTCTCCTTCGAGTCGGGTGATAAATGAAGCTTTAAGCACGCACTAAATGTTGCCTTTTCGTTTAAGAACGACTCTACTAAATTCTCAAAGTATTAACTTCTTAACGTTACTAACTTTGAAAGTGATGTTGACAAAAAATATATGGAAGAGGTAATTTCGGTGGTCATTGCTTAAGTAACAGTGAGTGATGTTGATTGCGGAATCATTAGTGTTGGAGTGGTGAGGTGGTTGTTTTTTTTGGGGGGGGGGTTGGTTTATTAGTTTCATTACACTGATGTTGTTTTTCAGGAGATAACACTGAACTCGTGAATCTGAAAGTTTTGATGAAAGAAAAAAGTGACTTATATTATGATCATCTGTAAAGCTTTCAATGACATAAATGGTGTTTTGATTTTTTTTTTATAGAAAAAGCCAATAAATACCAAAATGCAATGAATACCAATAAGTATCCAAAATGCGGATCACACGATGACGTCATTCGAGGTGCTTGTTAGTAGGAATGTCTTGTTAATAGAAATTTCTATAGTCTTGGAGTCAATAACTGTTGAACCTACATGCGCGTGTATGTACGTGTAAATCACATTATACGTTATAAGGGAACCTTATAAATAAATATGTGTTTAAATTGTTTTCGAAAAATCGATATATTTATATCTTTCTTATACAGTGCGGTGTCAATTGTAGCGATTTTTAGGAAGTCAAAACGTTACCGGGACTTAACAATAATCCTATTGGTGATTTTAGGAACCGTTGTAGGCCTATTGATCTTGTATTTATTGGTTACAGTTTATAGGTTACTGACAATGTATACAATCCAGGCATTCTATAAAAATGCCAATCCTAATTAAGGCAATTTATAAAAATGATATTGCCCAAAGTCCTTCAAATTTTAGACCTAAATTTAGACAATTTTTTTTAGAGAAAATGTTGCAAACTAATCTAAACAGTTCGAGTACAAAATATTTTCTACCTTGCTAAAAAAGGCTAGGCTTGCTATACAATTTCTGGATTCTATGCATTGCCGGTTACATAATACACCTAATGTGATACTGCACATCAAACTTTCGATACAGTATAAGTAAATAGAACAATTTATGAAACAAAAGTTAATTGAAAAAATTTTTCAGCAATAAAACGGACGTTAATCTGTGAAGCTAACTACTTGTGTAACGAATTCATCCAGCTTTAAGTTTCTGGATGAAATCCAAGTTGCTCGTTCCAAAGATCTCCTTTTACTCGCTCGACCCGTGGATTACTTCCTGTGAAGTAATTGAAGAATTCGTTCCTCGTCCCTCTTGTGTACAACCAGTTTTTTTCCCCTCCTCCCTGTTCTACGTGGTGCTTTATTGGAGATTAATTTCATGTTTCCTATACCCTGGGCTTGCTCTGTTTGCCAAAAACGACAAAATAAGAGAGAAACCACAAATGATGAACTAGTTTCGCTATTATTATTTTTTTTCAACCGTTACCACATCATTATGAATTAGATTCGTGTCCAAACGGATGTTTAAACTCAGATATACAGTGTACACGTAAATTAAAATGTTTATTTTAAGCATATTTTTTATATAGCTTACTGTCATATACAAATATAGTGTATGTACATATGTAATGCAAAAAAATCCATATTTTATTTCTGCATTTTTCAATATAATTCAATTTATGCGAGTTAAAACTTATGCCATTTCTGAGTGATTTCGATATTCAATTCATTCGTGTTTGAGAAATTTTATTTTTGATTTCTGCACGTTTCGATTTATGCAAATTTTGATTAATGCGAATTTCGATTTATTCGATATTAAATTTATGCGATCGTTGAGTAATGCAATATTTGATTTATACTGTACAAGTTTTGAGTATAGTAATTCTATTTCTGCAATTTTTGATTTATTTATTCATATACTGTACTAGTAAATAGTCCGTCAAAAATGACGGGAAACATTTTTTGTTTTTATTACGCAGTTGTTTTAATTCATGTTGCTTCGCAACATTGTTAGTTATTTATTGTCTTAACACGTATTACTTGGCAATATTCTTTACAGTGAGAGTATCGATTTTGGTATTTTCGCACTGTGGCGCTTCCATGGCTTATGAGGAGGCACGCTCTAGTATTTTATTTTTAAAGGTGTGATTTTTTTACATTAAACTAATGTGAAAAATTGTTACGGTTCTTGTTTTATGCGTTTTTGTGGTACATTGAACTATACGGTGTATTCTCATTAACGACTGTAGATGACAGTATACGTCCAATTCTCAGCTCAATCAGAAAAAAAAAACTCGCAAACTTACAAGTGAAACTAATATAAAAAATATAAAAATTACACGATCGGTTATCCGGAAATCTGTTATACGAAATATCAATGAAATCGAAGAATTTTTTTTTTCAGTTTTATTTTTATTTGCGCTTTTTTTTTATATGGTGGGTTCATTCATCTGGCTATTTTCTGAGTTCATTCACGTGAACATCTATTTTACCATCTTCTGGGTTTTGTCAGACTTTTGTTCGTATTCGGTAGCCTAGGATATTCATCATGCCACTGACAGGTACTGTGGATATGGAGCGCCTGATGTTAATTCTTGGAAGTTTTTTTTTCCGTTTGAAGAAAAGTTTTTTTCATACATATATATGTATATATGTATATATTATACCAAAGGATTCTCTTATCCTTAGGCCATCTATCAGAAGAAAATTGTTTCGCTTTTTTTCTTTATTGTACGTTTTCTTTTCATGATCCATTCACCGCATAAACCACGAGCCGATCATAAACATGATTTGTGGCTGTACAGAAAATTCCTTTCAATAGGAACGTCTTGCGGTATATGGCGATCATCGGGGTACTTTATTTAATGGAACTTAAAGCGTTTTTCAATAGGATACAGTATCTTTTTTTCACATATAACGTACCATATAGTGATGTACTATTTCACTTAATGGAACTACTTAAAGCAAATCAAAAGTACATATGCATTGGACAACAAAATTGCTGGCAATTCTCAAAATTGGAGTTTTGAAATGTTAGAGATTTTTTGTAATTTTTATTTGTATGAAATTTATAAAAAAGTTTTAGTAATTATGTTTATATTTTTGGTAACTACTTTTTTCATTACAGAACGTTTTATAGCTGTGATATTATATATATTATATATATTGTATATATCAAATACTGTATGTAAAATATAGAAATCATTTTGTGACATTTACTATGCTATAGGTACAGATAGTCATCGAATTTCGCGAAAATTACGTTCAGCGAAAATCATACTTAATTCTAAAACGTCGTACAGTATATTTAAAGTAACAGCAATGAATGAATAGAATATTTCCATAAAATGTGAAATCTACAGTGTAAAATTATATCTTAGGTCAACATTTGTGCTATACTCGGCGTACATTGTGCAAAGAAAACAGGAGGTTAATGATATTTCAGGAATATGCGATTTCGTCAATATGTGATAAGAAAAAATTCTCAAAACAACTTGTGCACCAAAACACAAAATCCCATAATAACGAAATGTTTTTTTATAACGAACATCTAGGAAAATATTTATCACATACTGGCAAAATTGCGTATACGGAACTTGCATACATTAAGGACTTGTGTAGATAAAAGTATGTAATGCTGTTTACACAGTATATATTGTTGTTTAGTAGTTAACTAAAGTACTAAACTTGATAGTAAAATTTCTCGCTTATAACGAGCTTCTGAGAGGAATTTCATTGTCACATTAATATCAAATTTGCATATACAAAATTCGCATGAGTCTGTAAATAACGTGTTTTGTAAAATCCATCACTATTTATTTAATGTTCTTTAAACATTAAGTAACTTTGAATGTGAACATACGAAATTCGCATAATAAAAAATTTTCAACAGACTGAATTTCTAACGACGCCATATTGTTGTTTAATAAAACTTACAGTAACTTTGGCATTGGACTAAAATTTCTATACATTGTCATGAGTTGGCGTTTAGTTTTCGCCCCGAACTACAAGTTTTCCATTTATACTTGATGTTTATCTATTTATAGTGACAAATACGTTGCTTGGAACGCCACATAAATTTTAAGTGTCGCATTCAGCGTTAGGTCGTTGGGAGTTTTATTTATTGAATTTTTGTTTCTCCACTACCTCCTTGTTCCGATGCTTTTAAGTTGACACTCGGATTATTCTTGCGTTAGTAGGTTGCTTGTAAATAAATCTAGAGCAAATAAAATACCGACTCCCATTAGATAGAAACAGAGGTAAAGGGGGTGAGGAAAAGATAAACTGGAAGAGCAATCCATTAAACAATGACGGCTGTGTTTTTCTCCATCTTCTTCAAACGTAACGGGGTATAAATAACGCGTTATATAGAAACGAGAGAGATGAATGGGATCCAACGAGTTCTGACACTTACTTCGGTTTTTCCTGACGTAATAACGCTAACCGCATATACTGGAAACATGTCGAGTGAAGTGCGTTTTTCTACTTTTCTATTTCCTCAATATAGGAAAAAAAAACCCCATCGTTGCACTTTTGCCATTCTTTTTAATGGCACTTCAGTGTCAACAGGAATTTTTCATCACGATATACAGCTATTGACGTCACACTTCAATTTTCTCTCATTTTTCACTAGGTTTGTTTTTTTGTTTATGGAATTTATTGACTATGTTAGCGGCAATTTTTAGAATCCAGGCATTCTATATAAAATTATAAAATAACTAAGTATTTTACAGAATGCCAAGTCAGGTTTTTGGCAATGCACGAAATTAGCACTTGAATAGTCACGTTATGCAAGAATGGTTTAAATTTAAGACTTGGTGTAAATCTAGTTGTTTTAAATCTAGGACTTGGTGTAAATCTAGTTGTTTTAATTCTAGGACTAAATTTGGGATTTAAATGTAATTTTAATGGAAATGTTGTTGATTAACTTTAATTAACCCAAATAAGATTTTTTAGTTGTGTACAAGATGTTATTTCATACTTTGCCAACAGAGGCTACGAATTCTATAGAATGACTGGATTATACTGTATACATTGCTGGTAACATATTGTATGTTTAAACATGTGTGTTATTTGCATATTGGTTTCATACAAAACTGGTTTAGGAAATGTATGAAATTAACATTTAAATAGTTACGTTAAGCAAAAACTTAGGTTAAGCAAGCCATGGGTTAAGTTTAAAGTTAGACTTAAATTTAGGTTTGTTGGGGAGTTATATAGTGTTAAATAACTTATACGATTGTATTCAAAGTATTATTTTATACTTTGTCAAAAAGCTTAAGCATTCGCTTGGATTCTGTACATTTCCGGTGACAACTGTACTTACATACGGAGAGTTCACGATTTATGCGACCTCCGTTATATGCATATTTTCAGGGTTTTGAATTGAAAAATTGGATTTAATTTGTATGTGAATGAAATTATTATTTTAAAAAATAAAAGAAAGCTCCATATTGGTTCTAAAACCTATCGTTCAGTGTTTTTAGAGTGTTCAACCAATCGGTTGTACAATTTTGTTGGATGGTGATGAAATTTTTAAACGCGGAGTGTCATTTCGATTTGCAAAGAGATATTCTCAACACTTAAGTGTTTAAAATGCATGGCTATAAGGGAGATAGGGAATGGCAAGTTTATCGAAGGGTGGCCATTAAATTTTCACGCATTTATCGGAACGTTGCAGACGTTCGAGAGTAATCGGAAAGGGGGCAAAAAGAGAAAAAAAATAAGGGGGGGGGGTAGAATTGACGGTGTAAAGGGAGTTTTTTTTTCTCTTCTTGTTCCTTTGGGTGAATGTAACCTAAAGAAAAGATATCCGATTGTGGGTTCGAACCAGTTATTTTTTGTTCGCTCGCACAACAAAGGAATAAGTGATTTACATTTCTACAAGTATTCCATTGAAACGAGCATTCTTTATTATTCCTCCTCATGAATTATGGAACATTGCAAAAAAAAACTAACAGAAAGGAATTTTTGTAAGTTTTTTGTGTATTTTGTGCTATGGCTTGGGGAGTTAAATGGTAAAAAAAACCGAGTGCTTGGTTCATGTACAGTATACAAAATAATGTATAATCAGTTTTGTATGAAATTTGGTAATTTGTGGTTTTTTTTT
Source organism: Cryptops parisi (assembly GCA_034695005.1). Taxonomy (NCBI): domain Eukaryota; kingdom Metazoa; phylum Arthropoda; class Chilopoda; order Scolopendromorpha; family Cryptopidae; genus Cryptops; species Cryptops parisi. The sequence continues at coordinate 17,053 of JAQIWH010003836.1, forward strand.
GGTTTTTTTTATATGTTTATTTCTCGATTAAAAGAATATGTTTTTAGTCATCTAGTCGATGACTAAGTATACAATCTTAAATCAACTTCATATTTTATAGACATAAATATAGGGCTAGATTTGAATATAAACAAAGCTTAACAAAGCAAATATGATTTTGTACATTATAATACAATACATTGAATGAAGATTCTTATTAAGTATTTCATACTCGTTAGTTAAATCCAAGCGTTGTCTGTTATAAAAGTGTTACGATTGTTATTATTAAATTTATTAGTCCTCGGGGAACCAAAAATTCAATACAATAAATCAATCAATACATTACAATGATAAGTAGTGAACAGTTAAAAAGTAATCGTCGCAAATAGATTAGTAATTAGTAACGGAGGTCGTCTTCGATTTATGCGAGTTGTGTATATGCGATTTTGTCAATATCTGAAAAGAAAAAAAGTGTATTTTTAGTGTAAAAGATAACTTTTATATTATGGTACTAGTCATTAATATTGAACAAGTACAGTACATTAAAAATGCTTAAGATTACGCTTTATATTGTTTCGTTTTATGCGAATTTGGATTTATGCTATCTTTGAAAAGTTCGATATTCGATTTATGCGAGTTTTGAGTTATTCCATTTTCGATTCATGCGAATTTTAATTTATGCAAATTTCAATTAATGCGAATCGAGATTAATGCAATTTTTGTGTAATTTAATATTTGATTTATGCGGTTTTTGAGTAATCCAATTTTTGATATCTGCAATTTTCGATTCTTTTTTTTTTTGCGATTTTTGTTACATTGGACTTACTCAATTTTTTGAGTTAATGCAGTTCTAACTTTATGCGATTTTTGGATTATATAGTATATTATTATTATAAACGCATGTAGATGCCAGTATGCGTTCAATTCTCAGCTCACTGACTCACTCAAGCTCACAAGTGAAGCTAACATAAAGCGTATAAAAAAATGTGTTTGATGGAGCCATCAGCAAAAAAAAAATGTCTGAGACTAAGCTTCTCCGTAATGCACGTGCCAATTGCGTGAAGCATAAATCGGGGAACTTTGTGAATTCCAATAAGCGTTGTAATCGCGTGTGTACTTGTACAGGGTGTCGCTCGATTTATGCAAGTTATATGTATAATTATTTATTCGTTTTAAAACAGTCCAAGGGACCAAAAATACATAAAATAAATTAGACAAAAAAACAAAACAGGCTAAAAAACAAAAAAATATTCAACGAAAAATTAAAATTAAAATATTTTATTTTTCAATTGTGTTAAATAAATCTCATTGTGTGAGAGAAAAGTTTGCCATTTTACAAGGTAGTGCATAAGTGAATGAACACTTCTCACCTGCTGTTTTATGTTACTGTGTACGGCGTACACTGTACGTGAGATTGGCACAATTGGTGACTCTAAAGCTAACGTTGGCCACTGTAATTTCCCCATTACATTTGATATGTGGGATTTTATGCGAAGTTTGCGAGACGTAATAAATCGAAGACTTGTACTAAAATACAAAATAAGTATTACAAAAAAAAATTTCTAAAAAAAGGCTTTTATTTCCAAATATAATTTTTCATTGTTACAATTCAT
>JAQIWH010003837.1:0-18641 GCA_034695005.1 Cryptops parisi
ATATATTCTCCTAATTGGATGTCTGTGTACCAATCTATTTCCCTTAACGATTATTAAGTTATCAATTAATCTATACAATTTTTAAATACTTTAAAGATGTTGTAATGACAAACATGTTGTTTGGGCATCAAATTTTGCTGATTTCCGCTAAACCTTTTTTTTTTCCACTTTATTTCTTTCGCTAAAACAAATATGAGAAATTTGTACGTTTTTCTTTAGCCTTTACATGTTTGGGTTAATTGCATCAATTAGTCTCAGTGACGCTTTCACTTTAGTTAAAATTGTGAAGAAAAAAAACGCATCAAATATTCACGAGCAACAGCCTATAATGATAAAAGAATAAGAATGCGTTGGATTCATTCATTATTCCTTGAGTTTTAAGGCGAAGAATGCAAAACACAACAACTCAAAACTAACGTTAAAAAAGAAAATAAAAGAAATAGTCGGTGAGTTTCTAAATGATGTTTTCCTCCCCAGTTTCTACCATTCTCGCACAACATAACTTTGAAAAATGAAAACAACTATGCAGTTTGACGCGAAAACAACATCTGCACACGAAAAAAAAATAATAATATAAAAAAATTGCCCATCACCATGTCATGAACAAAATAGAACTAAAAAGAACCGAAAAAAAAAGAATGCCAAAAAATAGCAGTAGTAGTTTTCCACAGCTCATTTAATAACGTGAAAAACATCTCGAGCTGAGCGAATTTTCCAATTCTATATTTATGTGCGTAAAAGCATTCGATGGAATGAAAAGGGGGCGAACTTCGCCTCAAGCCCCAGTGCTCGCACCCAAAGCCCCCATTCAAGGGGGACTTTTCCGCGCGCTTAACAACACATGCATTGGTGATTTTTTGAGAGGTTTTCTTCAATATACCATCTATAGTGACGTTATATAAACACACGGTATTTTAACTAACTTGCTTCAGCCAAATAGTTTGTAAACAACCAATTTATGAAAATCAACATTTTTTTTAAGCCAAGCCTGCTAATTGACGGACCTGGTTTTTAAAAGGGTGTTAACATTATTTTCAATTTCGAAGAAAACGCGGTTACAGATCTGAACTTACCTTGCTGTTTATGGGCTATTTCAAATTTCGTTTTGCACTAATATCATTGTACATATTGTTGTTTGACTCAAAATTATGCATTGAGAATGTAGAATGGCACCAAACACATTCGAAAATGCTCTAAAAACAATTTTAAGAAAAAATTACTAAACACCCTTTCACAGCAAGTCCTTCAATTAATAATTTGAAATAAATTTAAGATTAATTTCAAATACCGGTACTAACGTATTTCATTATTAAGGCAAAGATGACATTTGTTGCAACGGCGATAACAATGAAATCTGGTTGGTGTTTAGGCTATTGTCGTAAAGTACCGATGAAAATCAATATGAACTCATTGGTATGAGAAAGCCCTACAGGCTAAAATCTCGAGCGTTATCAGAGTACAACTGATTTGAATTTTTATAATATATTAAAATATTCATTCACTGCATAGCGTTAGGGCTATTAATACTTGTACGTATTAAAAATGTGACATAAACTAAGATAAACAGATTCAACAAAGTGGCATACACGTAGGTATGTTAAGTAATGTGGACGATTGGGTTTGAATGGTATGTAACACTAATGAAATTATTCTATTAACAATGTTGACACATCGTTAAGGAAACGCGATAATGAATATAATTAGCGAATAATATTAGGCCAATAATAGAAATATGTTGACATAGTCATCCAAAATGTTACAGGTAATCGATTTGAACTGTTAACATTATGCGACGTTTAAGGCTACACAACGCGATCTTATACGTTTACAAAACGATTTCAAGTGTGAAATCGTTAATCTTACAAGTTAATGACCTCTGCTTCATGTACAGGGTGTTTCATTTGATGAAATTTGATACGGAAATACTTTGGTGTATAAAATGTTTTTATACACCATGGTATTTCCGTGTTAAATTCCACTGAATTTTACGTCCATTAGTTTAAACGTTATAAGGGAAACGCGGGAGACGACAGCGAGTGAAACATCCTGTATAAATGACGAAAATAATACCAATTTCAAAAGTTTACTGTATATGGTACGTTTTAAATAAAAATAAAGTATGTCAACTATGCTAAAACAAATCTTAAGATATTTTAGGTTGCCTATAAGTTCAAATTCATTGAACTCGTTCGAATCCATATCCCAAACCCTAGAAGGGATGATTTACTTAAAATTGGTACACATTTGCGATATTTTCGGGGAAACATAGGACGAGGAAGACATTCAAAGACACTATATACATAAAAAAAATAATTCCAAAACATTACGAGATGGGGAGAAAATGTTGGTATAGTAGTGTCAACGACGACGTTACGCTGACGACAGCGTTGGCTTGAAATCACATAGAAAGGAGATGACGTTCAAAGACGAATGGGAACGGAAACGGGGGTTCCCTAAGCCCATCAGAGACTTGGCATTGCGTCTATCCATTTCCGTTGGTAGCGAAGCAAAGAAGAGATGAAGAACAACGCCACACCATTAGCCCGAGTTTTATCTTGATCGCTGCTGTAATCTGATGGCAAGACTTCGAATAAGGAGGGGAAACTGGGGTGGAGGGTGAAGAAAAGTAAGCAGTAATAGTACAGTGTAGTATAGAGATGACTGTGAAAGCGAGGGACAGAGTATAAAAAATTGGTGAATGGTGATTCACGCACGACCAGTCGAGATGGGACTGTTTACTTACGATACTCTAGCTCGTTTATTAAACATTCAAAAAGCATCAGAGAAAGTACTCCAAAAGGGATTAAACATTCATGGGTTTCGTCATGTGTCCAACGGGTGATGCCTTTTTCAGATCCACAAAAGAAAGAGAGGGAGGAGAAAAAAAACATTTTTTTCTCGTTACTTTCGCATGTATTTGTGATTTATCGATCAGTCAAAAGTCCGCCTTCAAGTTGAATACAGAATCGCATCAAACTTCTTCGAAAAAATGATATTCATGGACAACTTGTTTATGAATAATTTCTTGCTTTCCCAAACGAAACCTTTTCGAGTTGACTTGTAGATACATTTTTGACAGTAAATGAAAAGAACGAAGCATCTCATGTAACGGAATAACTAGTTTTTGTTTTTAAAAAGAAAATACCGAATTGCAAATTTTGGTCAATATTTCAACCGTCCCCTCTTTGTAATATCTATGCAATATTTGATGTTTGTATTGTTAAAATTAAATTTAACATAAGACAAAACAAAATGAAAATATGCTCTTTTGAGTAGCAAATGCTGAGTTACCCGTTTTTATATTAAAAAGTTATAAATAAAAATTTTCAAAAAACATGCCAAGCAAGCAAGCTACAAAATAGTACATTGATGGTTGATTCACTAATTAAAACAAAAACTTTCATAACTTAATACTTTAAATGAAAGACTTCAGACAATATAACGATGAGCCATATTTTTGAAATTGTTCAGTAAAGCCGGCTTTTTTCTGGTGAGGAGCTCCATAGAGCACTATACTGAGAAACAAGATGGTTTTTTATATTGTGCTGCCAATTTCCGGAAAATCAGGAAGTGGTAAAGTAACAATTTAGAAACAGCACTGAGGGACACTTTGGTGTAAAAATGTCATTTTTAAAAATAGTATGGCTTATCATTATATTTCCCGGAGCCCTTCAACTTCACTTTTATGACTCAAACTATTAATTCCACAAGACTCCCTTTTCTTGAAATTATTGAACTTTTACTTATAAATGAAAAACTATTTAAAGTTGAAAACTGAGATAAAAGAACACCCAAGTACAATTTGCGGTATAGCTATTATGACCAAAGAAAACAAAATAAAATCTTTTTGTTCATCTGTACAGCAGAAAAGATTTCACCAAAAAAACGAGCCTAAAGTAAACAACTTGGAAGGGTCCACAGCAATTTATCATCATCTCTAAAGCTGGACAGACAAACAAAAATATAACAAAATAAAAACCTTTCGAACCCAATCTCTCGTGTGTGTTCCCCCAACAATATTTACTCGAGATTCAATGGTTTCCCCCACTGAAATGGTCGTATTCGCTTTCTTCTCATTTCTGTGATGTGATGACATTCATAGAAGGGAAAACAAGGAGGGGTAAAGAGAAGAATGTGCAGTAATAGGAAGATGACAAAAGTACGAAGGAAAAAGAAATAGGGAACCCATAGAATAAATATAAAAGGGGGGAGAAATTTGGTGCAGTTATTGACTCGGTTTTGATGTCGTTGAGCGAATGAGAGAGTAGCAATGTTTACGAGTTGGCAAAAATGGGGAAACTCAATGGAAGGTTGTTAAAATATTTCTTTTTCCCCCCCAACTTACAAAAATACTTTTTTTTCCTGTTTAGGATGTACGCAGATTGCACAAATAAAATAAAAGTAACCGAAAGCAAGAAAAAGAAATACCCTAAACTTTTTTTATCGTATACAAAATTACTGATACAGTAACGTTGTGAATGAAAAAGAAAACTTTTTGGTAGGCTACATTAGATACGAAATGCTGGGAAGTTAGGATTGCACAGAGGATGTTTTTGTGTTGTTTTTTTTTATCTTTGGTGAAAAAGTTTGATGTTAAAAAAAAACAGCTTCAACAGTGAAAGAAGGAAGATAAAATAATATAAAAAAGTAAATAATTGAAAAGTTGAAGAAAAAAGAAGAAAATACAACCTTGTCTTCAATACTCAATTTAACCGCAGTTGCTTGACCTCAACAAGAGTACCTCAAACGATTCCTTTATATTCACATTTACTCTCAGCAAATATTTTGCTGAGCGTAAATAATTTTATTTTATTATTATTCGTTATTTTATTTTAAACGGTTATTGTGATCATGATCACTAACCTTTTGATAAGAATAACCAGCTGATGAACATTATATATGGATGAAAATATAACCAGTCTCAAGACACTGATTAGTGTCTTAGGGACTGATTGATCATGATAACAAAAGCAGACAACATTATCCGTGATCACAATAACAGGATTCCACTGTACAAGGAATCTTTGGTTATGTCAAAATTTACTCTATTTATGCAGAACCATCGTTGATCATGTGATATTTAAATACTCCTTGTTAATCATAGGTTATTTTTAACACCTGTCATTAAATCATTTTTCACGTTAAAAGACATGCAAAAACGTTTACGATTGCTTTAGTCTTTTAAGAGAACAATCACGGAACCAGTGAAAACCATAGATACAGTACATATTAATGCATATCACGATATAAAGTAATATTAAACTGAACTTACCATTTCCTGTCATTCCAGCAGCGACCAGCAACCAGACTTTTTTGAACATGGCACAGTTCATTGTTCTTTACACAACACGTGTAGTTCAAAGCTTATACACATCGCGACTGTTTTCTAATTATACTCTGCAGTGTAGTGTATATAAACACATGCACACTCGCGACTGTTCCCTACACTATAATCTTAATTTGTATCATGATCTACCGTGACAATTACTTTGAACTGAGACGAGATTTGAATTCACGAATTGCACTGGCTGTTGCTGACCATCATAAAAATTATTTGTATTCCATTGATGGTTCACTATGGAGGTGTTCATTTTGTTGTTTACTTTCTTCATATAACATCTCAGCTATTCGCCGAATGAAAATGAAGTGTTAAATTTTCACAAGGCAGACAACTCCAAACTTCTCGTAATGATTGAGAAGGTACAGTATATGTGCCAGTGATGTCTTCTTGCGTCTATCTCAGGATTCATAGACGTGAAGTGTAGAACAAAAAGAAATAAAGAGACGTGTTTTGCAATGTCCATCTAGCCTCGTTAGATATTCAAATTGGTTTTACTGTAAAAAGAAAAAAAAAACGTCAATTATTAAAATTGTATTTTACCACTACAAAAAAAAACATTAAAAAAAGAACTTTGTTTTGAAATTTACATTAAACTGATTAAAAAATAATGTATAAATTAGTTTAGTTTATTGAGTTCCAAACGAACATAGGACAGACGATACAAATTGTCTGGCTTGTATTATAAAAAGCCTCAATGAAAAACAAGTATAATGTTTATTTTATTTTATTTTTTATTTTATTTATTTAACAGTCCAAAAGAACCAACTTAGACATATACAATACATAAAAGGTTTTCACACAAAGAAAAAACAAAACATAAAACTTAAATTATATAACAAAAACAAATTAAAAGTTATACAAAATAACTGGGAATGTGTTTACATGTTAACGGGTGGGCCCATAATGTGTTTACGTGCTTTTTTACGTGTTTACGTCCAGACTTTCAAATACTGTATATACTCATAATATCTCTCTTTAACCTACCATTAAGAGTAGGTTAAAGAGCTACGTTAACGATAATTTCATATCCTATCAATTTGAGGAAGGCCAGCGTAATGAAATGTTACGTCGACATAGGAATAACCTTACCCTCCTTGAGAACTGATATGATTAAAGGAAGTCGAGGAAAATCCATCGACCACAATTCATCAAAAAAGATCAGTTAATTTTTCTAGAACCTAGTCTTTTCGAACGATTCGTCTTCATCTGTAGTTATCAAATCGTCCGAATAGATGAGACGGATGTTTTCTTACAGGTATCAATTTGATTATTACAGGTGACATTTAAACCTAACCTAAACAATTAAGCTGACCTCTTTCGATGAATTGTAATGGATGAATTTTCCGGACACCGATCATAGGAGTATGAGCTTCAATTTACTAGACAAACATAGTTTGAGCAAGCTTTTCATTGTAGTAATCATGCAGAAATTAAAGTTTTAAAATACCAAACATCATTACACCAAGTTTAAAAATTTAAGCAATAGATTATCAATCCCTCTCAAATGCAGTAATCCCAAGAATTGCACGATCAATTTTAAACGCGTAATATCATTTTATCCAGCATGTTACATTTTTCATGAGAGTACGTTTCAACATATAAGATAATGGTCAAGACAATTGGTATCTATCGTATTCTTTTGATTCATACGAAACTTAACTTCAAAGACTCACATAGCATAGCACCTATATCGAAAACAAATTCTATTTCTACATACAGAAAAAACAACATCGGATAACCCAAAGGAATACTACAATACACTACCCAAATAAAGAAGAAAACAATAACTTTTTCTTAGCCTCGGAAAAAAGTAAACACAAAAAGTCGACCAAAGAAACGAGTGGAAATGGTACGATACGCTTGGCATCCCTTCATACACTCTATACTGTATATACGTATATAAAGAGAGCGAGCTGTCACGGCAAAGTAAAAGAAAAACAAGAAGAGCCACAGCAAAGATCATCGGTAAACAATTACAGCCAGTCGTCGTAATAATATTAGGAACGGGCAACCGTCCATTAGGTCAATGCTCCCATCGTGTTGATCCTTTTAGTGTTGGCAATGAGTCCCACGTGGGACTAGGGCTCAAGTGTTGTCTCTATCGCTCGTTTCCAGACAAGTGAGGGTAGAAAGTGAAAAGGGTCAGGAAAATGCAAGACAAGCTGACCATCCTGGAGAATCATAATAATGCAATAAATGCATCCGAGTCACAGATCGATGGGCAGCGGAAGGTCACAGGGGACACAAGACCTTTGGTGTCGTCTTGTGATGCTAGTCATATCGAGTCTTGTGAAATGAAGTCGTTGTCCTGGAGGCCTCTCTCAATGATAACCCTAACTGAACCCGGTTAACCCTCACCGTATAAATCTAAGTGGTATTATGTACGTAACCTTCGGTGCGAAATGTGAGAAAAACGTAAACAGTGGACTTATAATAGCAAGTGTTTTAACTGATTATTGAAGTTAAAGTTGAGCTTGGTCATTAGCGAAAAAAATAAAACTTCAGTAGCAGTGTAATTCATAAAATCGATAGCAACGGTTTTCAAAGTTCATCAAATTTCAAACAATTAAGTTTTAAGAAACGTTAAACAACGGTTTATCGTCATTTGGAAGATACGATAACAACAATATAATGTTTCTCAAGATTACATATGATGATGGGTTCAAACATCAGTTGTATTCCCAGGATAATAAGGTAAACAAACTATCGTTCTGTCTAGACTACATATGGAGCTCACATTGCATAAATCATTCCTCCTTAATGGCGTTTGAAAACTTCCCATAAACATTCGCCTAGTTCACGGAGCATATGACGGTGTTTGACTCAAGTTGGTACAAGATCCAGACGTGTACCCTACAACCCTCGTTATTCAGGAGACAATATCTACTTGAAAGTTGCACAGCAACCCCTCTTGGAAAACTGCTCGAGCTCGCATCTTTGACATAATCCCACCGTACATCTGTTCTGGAAAAGATAAGTGAGTCCGAGATGGATGGAGAGGGGTCTCAGAAAGACACGAATGCACAAAACCATGTTGATTTAGGTGCTTTCGGGAGTTCATAACACGAGAAGCATGACTGAATTCGATTGTAAAAGTCTTCGCATTCATTCATTCATTCTATTGTTGAAACACCCTCCTAAGGCCGAGGCACGCTTCACTACAGGCTCTCATATTTTCCCCCAAAGAATGATTAGGTCAACTACTAGAATCGAATCATGAGTTGGGTGTGGTGGTAGTGGTGGTGTTCGACAATAAAAGGAACAAAAACATCCAACATAAGCCTACACACACAAAAAAAAGAGAAAATTACATGGCGGCATGGTTGAATTCGTGAATCTCTTCTTACAACTATTGGACCAGGAAAGACGATTCAAGAACAATACTTCATAGAGTTCTCTTTCCAAACTCAGTAACGCACTAAGGATTGGCAAAAACCTTCTACAATGTAAAGGTTACACAGCACGCAAACTATAAAAACTTGAGGGTAGTAACTGGAAATACAGTACTCAAGAAATTCTAATCCTCGGTAGGTATTGTAGTGGGAAAACCCCACCCCAGCACGCCTTTACGGCTCTTGCCATTGTCCTGGTGTGATCACCATTGAACTAGGGGGCGGATAGGGTGGCGTGGGCGTGCAAACAGCGCTTCTCCACGCGGTGTGAGTTGATGATTAATGCAGTGAACGCCATAAAAGCGGCCCCATCTGTTGCCACCCGACCACCTGGCACCAAGGCGCCGTGTTCGGTTCCTACGCTTTGGGAACGAGGGGTCGAAAAGCCCGAGAATAAGCTGCAGGCGATGAAGACCAAATGAATACACAGCCATTAGCCAACGGTGGGTGTTAAACGAGAGACAAGATGATGGTTTACCGTCTTTCTCAACCTAATCTTGAGTTCTGATGATAATTAAGTGTATGCTAGACAGAACATTTTCGTCATCGCCACCTATGCACACGCGCGTAATTAAAAGTGTTATACCGTTAAGGTGGTTTTTCTATTCGTCCCGTACAATGTTTGTAAAGCATCTACACTACAATTGTGAAGTATGATTGTTTCAAATTATCAGAGAACTCTTGCGATAAATTTTCATAAAATTGAGTTAAATTAATGCAGCATAGCTACTATTGAATTCAAATTTAGATGCTAAAATAACATTAGCTTCTGAACACGGATTAGGTAACGCAGACAAACGTACTTTGTTCAAATAGGGATACATAACACAGTTAAATTAATTTCGTAAATAAAAAACCTCACAATTCAACCCCATATCTCGGACCATGATGAGTTTAGTAAACTCAACATATATTATTAATAAAATAACTTAGTTTTGGAAACTAATTTCATGTGCGTGAACTTTCATGCGAACGGTAACTTCATCAAACTGTTATAGAGCCAGTTTCTAGAACCATTTATGTAAGAAAATTTAAATTCAACTTGGTCGTGATTGTGGAGTATACACAACGATCAAAATCTGGTACATTAATGGTACAAAATAAAAGAGATATCCCATTTCCAACGCTTCTTTAATTTTTTTACGCATAGTTTCTTTTCAATCGAGACCCCATTGCTTTTATGTCAAGAGTTAAAACAATACAATCCACTATCCGATTTTTCTAAGCCATTACATTCTACCTTGTTTTTTCTTTGATGGAAGACGAAAAAAACCATTTCCGAGAAATCGTTGTTGCCTGTTCTAAGTCTAAACCCAAGTTTCCGAGAAATGAAAAAAAATTCCTCTGATGCTTTCTTTTCACGCAAGTCAACAGGAAGGATGAACTATTTCTTTTCGAGAACTTATCCATTTCGAGTTTGACCCTAGCTGTCGTTCCAGAACAGACAATGCATGCGCTCAGGCACACACAAGAAAAAAAAAAGAAGAGGAAAAGTGGTGTTTGGAAGACTTTTGAAAAATTGGGTCATTTTCCCTCTCCCGACTGTGGGCTTTCCAACCGATCTCGTCACCACATATCACCACCCTCTACATGCAAGAACAAGCCAACCAACGGACAAACACTGCACAAAGAAGAAAAGAAAAGAAAGGAAAAGTGGAAAGAAGTTGATGGTCCTTTGGTGGAAGCTCGTCCAACGACAATCCATCAGTCTGAGACGTTGAGGGCGATGAGGATGGGGCTCGGAAATAGGGTTGTAGATGGAAGAGAAAACTCCGAGACGAGGAAAGGGGGAAAGAGTGTGTAAGATGGGGGGTAACTGAAGAGAAACCGAGATGAGGCGGAGGAGGAGGAGGTCGTCGAAAGAGATAAACACAGATAGGAAAAAAAATAAAAGAAGGGGATATGTATGAAAGCTGTATGGGCGTGTGTTGGAAACGAGCAGAGTATGAAGAAAGTAAAAGAAGAAGAAATCCCAGCTCGAAATTAAAGCGTACTACTTCCACAGTGAGCTTTTTCTCACCAGTAGTACGTTCTTTCCGGGCGATTACGTATAGTGGGGGGAGTGAGGAAGGAAGTTGGAAGAGCGATCCGCATCAACGGTGATCGTAAAAACCAACGCTGAGCCAGCGCCAACCGATGAATATGGATTCAAGCTGAGGAGGAGACAGGCGCCAGTAGCGCTACTGGGGAAAACTCGCTCTCTTGCAAACTCACTACTTGGATGACAACGACGATGATGATTCACTAGACGGGAGCAAAAGATCTCCCTTTGTTATTTCTCTCAATAACCCAGTTATACCCAAAGATTACATGAACGAACGTTTTTAGAAAGACATGTTCGGATACCTACTGCAATTTTTTTCGAGGTCATAAAACCAAGATACAGGCAGTGTCCGACTTGCGTAATTAATGTGGTCTGTAACATTTTGCGTATTTCAGTTATGTATCTTGAATTTCTCATATTAAATGGAGGATGAACAACACTACGTGTTATTTTAAAGCATAAATTTAGTTGAAAAATATGATGTATTGTACAGGTAGGTAGTCTACAGTAACTACGTGCCAAAGTTACTTTGGAATTTAACGCGGGCACCGACTGCTGCTAGGTTGCTGTACTGTACACTACGACATATAAAGAATTATTTGCATTAAAATATAATAGTAATCTGACACACTGGAATTTTTTTGCTTAAATAGCTGTGACTGTATTATATTAAAAGTTTGAAAAATTATCCAACAATAGTGCTGCAACAGCTTAACTGTATATCACTCTTGTTATGCAGTGAACTGTTGCAGAAGCAGGGTGAGTTGAGTTGTAATTACTATTATTGAATACTTTAAAAAAACTGAAAATAAATGAAACCACAGTGGTTTCTGACTATATGGGCTATTGCCTACAACTTTCTAAATATGACTTGGTACCTACGACTCATGGTTTAGAATATTTTTAAATTTTAAACCACGAGTCGACCTTGAAAATGCATTTGTAGGTCAATGAAACATAACACCATTGGAATGACCCCTCCCCCCTCAAGATGCTATTATAGCTCAAATGCGGCATTTTCGTTATTACGTAGGCTATTAGCTTTTCGAGTATTTATAGCGAACACTCGGTTAGAACACCCTGTATACCGTATCAGATATTACAATAGGATAATTACAGGAACATCTCTCATCACCACAGTATTTCAGTTTCTATTTAAAACTTATACACTGACGACGACGATGATAATACGGGGTACAGGAGTAAACGGGAGAACCCCGAAAAAACGTGCACTCATGGTGTCAGACACCAAACTGAATTCACACTGAGCGAGAAAGAGGCTTATAGGTTTAACGGTATTATGTATTATGTTTAACGCATACGCTAATAAATGGATGAACACCAGTAAATAACTGAATTTAAAGTAGAACAATAATTACAGAAAGTCACCATGTGAAATTTTTGTGGTAAACACAAACTTCTAAGCTAAGATGGTTGTGCATTAGCAATAGCTGAACTTGAGAGAAAGACATGTGTGGATCCTACAAAGAATCATTAAAAATGCATGCAAACAATATTTAAAATTCAGAGAAACTTGGAGAATCCAAGAAAAATTGAATAACTAAGTTGTTTCTCCTTAGAATGTTTTCCATTAGCAGGTTAGCAATTTAGGCCTTTATTTTTCACACACTGTGCAAAATGCATTACATTATGCAAATTCAAAAATTCAGTTTGAGAACTTGAAATTACACACGTACTGTAATGTCAATCATAAACATTTGTTTAGTACAATCCTTTATATTTAAATTAAATTGTGCATTAATGCGAGAAATTTGCTAATGTTTAGAATGCAAATAATTTGTTAGAGAGAACGTTGAGTTCAAAACAGAATCGATACAATGCACTTCAAACAATCGATACATTATTCAGTACAATTAAGTGTTCAATTTTACAGTCAAGCAGATTTTATAAACAAGTTCAAAAAATAGAATGCAACATCACATTACATATACGAAGAACAAATTTAACATTAAACATAATTAACTCGATGCAGAACCAACTGAGCTCTCCTTTTCTAAGAATTTGGTTTACGATGAGAGTTCGAAAGAATTTTTGCATCAACAGATAATTAAAACCTAGGGGTGCCATGGTTTTCCGCGTAAACAACTTTTGGTCAACAAATAAAACTTGGTGAACCAAAAGAATTGGGATGAAAATGTTAGGCATTTCCACCATAACCAAATTCCAAAGCTCCAATCCAGAAATGCTAAAGAAAAAAAAAGTACAATTCGAATGGGTTGGGGGGAAGTCTTTCATTTCTCCCAAGACAAACCATCCATGGTGCCATTTGTTTTTTCACCCCTATCCTTCCCACTTCACAGCGTCCCCAGTGCCATTCATCATGGGCGAAAACAAGCAACAATTCGCTCAGTCGCCAAGGATCCTTAATTTATCCCCCAGCGTTCACCAGCTTCCCACTCTGGGGGGAAATGTTTACGCGTTGGAATGGCGTTGTCACTGGGCCTGTAACTTACCATGAATCAGTGGAAGAGGAAAAAAAATTAAAGACAATGACTCTCGGAAGATGTTGATGGTGCTGTGCTGTCACCATGTCGTACATATAACTACTACTCAAGCCGAAGCAATAACGGAAGGAACTCCCTGCTCTCTTTCATGCATATGCAAACGGAAGAATTTTTCTAGACAGTACCGAGTAGTGAAAATATTTATGCTTGGTTTTAAAATGTTAAATAAACCCCACAGTAATGACATGCAATGATCATTTTAAGCAACAAATGCATGGCAATTTCTTGTGTCTAGAATAAACAAAATACCAAATGTATGCGCAGTGTGCGTTAATTTATTAGGAAACACTGTCTAAAAATGTAAGAACAAATAAAAATGTTGCAAAATATCCAGTGATTGAACATTTATTTTTCCAATAGCATAAGTGTTGGTGGAGTATTAGATGCATACAAAACTGGAGTGTTCCTATAATTTTGCATAGGTCCTTATCTTGTGGGATACAAAAACAACTTGTAGCGATGTCACACGAGTTTGAAGTCGAATTTTGAAATCATTCTTACTGATTGATGATGTTTTATTTACATTTACGTAACTGTTTCTGGCTAACTTTAGACATCGAAAACGAAAATAACTAGTTATACAAGGTGGCCCAGAAGTCACGCCATCGTTTAAACAGCTCATTAGTTATTACATTCTTCCTAATAACATTTTTAATTAGATTAAATTCGAAACAATAAAATTTCGAAGGAACAAATACAATTCCGCCCTAAGCTGGTAACCTCTGCAACAGGTATTAAAATTTTGAATAAAAAACAAGGATTTTTTTCTATCCTTGTTAATTATTTTTATATTAACAGTGTAAGACTTGAAGATTCATGAAAAAGTTCACCACAGCCCAACGAACCAAAATTGTAGAACTTTATTTTGAAAATAAAAAGTTTACTCAAAAACATATTTCGTGCCCAACACACGTTGGTTCATAGTTGACTCATGTCATGAAAAATGCATTGGAAATTGCGGGAGCTTTCGAGGCAGCAAATGGAAGTCATTTGCGTCACATTATCTTTCATAATTAGACTAAACGTATTTTCAAAAGTCAGAGTATCATATGCAAACAAATGTATCCATTTATTGAATTATTAAGAAGTTGTTTAGTTAAAAAATGGTAGTCTGATTTGAGGGTCACCCTGTACAAGTTTCGTTCGTTGGGCTGTGCTGAACAAATCCTGACAAATTTTCAAGGCTTACACTATTAATATTTATAAAAAAAATGTGAAAAGTTGTTAGGAAGATTGTAAGGAACTCCTTAAATGGTAGCGTGACTTCTGGTCCACCCTGTAGTTGACGATTCGGATGTAGGGTTGTCAGCCATTTTGTTGTCACTTCTCAAATAAAAGTTTAAATTTGGTTTCCTCAAACTGTCAATTGATGCCAACAGCTCTATGATCGTAAAGTGCAACTGTATCTAACTAGATAAATCAAGTCAAGTGATAACTATTGTATAGGTTTTATGTAAAACATTTGTTAAGTTGTTGTATCTCCAGAGATACAAAATTAAATTGGAGTTTTAACAGGCGCCATTTTGCAGAATTACTCAACATTTCCATGAACTTTGACTTCATCCTGTCCGGGAAATGAGACAATACTTTTCCCATGACCAGGAATGTTCTTATGTGATATAATTACGTTTAGCTGGCAAACTATTCGTTATATTAAACATTCGAGTGGAAGAAAAATAACACACACTGACGTAGAGATTCTGAATAAAATCAAAATAATGCAATGCTCCAGATCATAACATGACTTTGCTGCACAATTAGATCCTATTATTTCACAAAAAAAAAGTGTTTGTTTGCAACTTTAGAGCTATTTATTTCTTCAAGTTCATTTTAGTCTTAATTTGAGTAACTAATCGCTTATTTTCTGAATGACTCAATAATCATGCACTTTGTTTATCCAATGGTGTAATATTATGACTAGGGCCTGGATAGTTATGCATATAGCATTTTAACTTTTTTTCAGGGATAAATGCATATGTGTATATGCATGTCGCATATTTTTAGTATTTCAGAGTATATTTTTTCATTTTTAATGCATAAATCACCATTGCATTTCAAATGTTTTCAAGTACATGTAGCTTGGCATATGTTGAGAAATAGTAAAAGAAAAGTTCAAAGAAAAGGAAATTTATTGTCGTCCCCAACTTCTTTACCGATTTATTGTGTCAAGGTCATATTAGACTCCATGGATATAAAACGCAGGAGTGTCTTCATTCTTTCTCTTCCACTCTATTAGTGTAAGTAAACAATCACAGCAATGTCATGTTTGTGGATATTTGGAAAAAGCAATTCTAGGATACTGAGAAAATTGTTCTAGAAACAGGAAAATATTCATTCTATGTCATAATATTACATCATAAGAGCGTAGGTGACTTGCATAAAAGCTATTGGAATAGGATGCCTTTTACTCTCAATTGTGCATCAATTTTTATTTCGTTTGGAATGTTGCAAATGAATGAAACAAAGTTGATTCTGATTAATTGGGCTCGTGGCTACAACTTTTGAAATATTACATGCTAGCTACCACATAAAATAAAGCTACAAAAAGTTCTAACAACTAGTTTGTCTAAAGAAGGAAAAGTTATGATTTTCTATTTCCGAAAACAAATAATTTCAAGGTCAATAAGAATAGCACTATTGTATTGCCCCAAGATGTTATGGTCATATTCCATATGACTATAATCGACGTACAGTACCGTATCTGCAATACTAAGCGAGAAATTCCCCTGATATACTTGAGATCCTAGAGATGAAGCACCCTGTATAAGCTTATGAACAGCTATTTTTCTCATTCCAGCAGATCATTGTTATAATTCTATGAGATATCATTGTTTACACTCATATTATGGTGAGCCCTCAGCATTATACACAGATAGAGAACTGCAATCACATACACATTAGTAGTGAACCACCTAGGCCCACCAGTGAAACAATTGAAAAAATAATGACCCTATAAACTGGACCACTCCTAAGCATCCACTTCCCTTATAATGTTATGTTTTGTATTCATGATGTACAAATATTAAGTATGACAATGAAATGTATGGCATTTCAATACACAATTGAAGAAACAAAATATGGAATGAAAGCTTGCCTCTTAAGAATTGAGTATGATAAGAATCAGTTCAAAACTGTCATGCAAATTAAAACTTGGGGGAAAATATTCACACTGCTAAAAAAAAACAAAATATAAATGAAACCTAAAATTTCGACAGGAAGTGGAGGGGCCGGTTCTGAATGAACTATGAAAAGTGATTTGGTATTGCAGACATGATCTAGAAGTTTGTTTTAGACCCTTGAGGCCCACTATAAAACTTTTATCGTTTTTTTAAACGATTAAATAAAACTTCAAAATAAATGGAAATGAAGCAGACATTCGAGATGTTGAAATGCAGGCAATGTTCTAGACTAGTTACAATAATTTTTAATACTTACATATTTAGTTATCTTTCACCAACAACGTACGTCACCATCATTTATTTGTATCCCAGGCTGAATTCCAGTTAGTTTTCAACATGAAGCATGCCATTCTTAGTGGTGTGTTAAATGAGTTTGGCTGGATGATAGATGATGGTTAACACCACCTGAAAAATGAAGCAATTAGAATTACAATAAAACAAATTATAATAATAACAAAATTATTATTATAATTATAAAAAATTATAATAATAAAATCATTCATAGAGTTTCACAATTAGATTGACAATAATAAAATCATTCTGCGTAGTAGTGAAAAAATAATACTCTACGAAATTAATGAAAAAAATAATTTATACTGATGACTAACGTTGTCTAACTAAGTAATGCTTGTCATTAACAGCTCAAAATCAAAGTTAGCACTTGTTATAAAAATGAACTTATTATAAAATAAATGTTAACAAGCATGTCATGTTTAGTCACTCAATAATTTGTACGTACTAAAATGAGTCTGTGTACGGTCTGTCAGACTGAGACTGAGACTCAAAAATGAGTGAGTCTGTGTCTTTATGCCCTTAAGAAAGCCTTTATGTGAGGAGGCGAAACGTTGGGATTTTTTTCTTCAAATTGTACCTGGTAGGTGGTTTTTAAAAAAAATGTTCTTTTATCGTTTTTTCCATGATATGCAGGGTACAGAGTTTAAATTCAATACTTTCAAAAAGACAAACATATTGATATTGTGCCACAAGATATCACCCAACAACCTCAGTATACATTATAAAGTAAAACTTTTTCACTAATATCAACGATTTCACTCCTATTCATTGAGTGATTTATTCACACTGAGTTGTAATATCAGAAAATCAACACGTTTAATAAACTATACTGTACAGTGCTCATTTCTGTTTGATCCTACAAGTCATGTGTTCCGTACAACACATCAATTGGCATTTGCACTCAAATTACAAACCTTTTGACCGACTCTCGCCCGTTATTAAGAAGCCCAAATCTAGGTTTCACAAGAAGTTGCTTCTGCTAGAATTCTTCAGGAATTAAGTAACATCAATCAAAATCGTTTACTTTATTACCTTTCATAAATTTCAGCCATGCTCTCAGAATCACGCCGGTGAATCTCGCCCTTGACCTCCATGTTTTTTCAATGAATGGGAAAAGGAAACGATTTAAAAATGCGATACAAGTCGCGCCACCGGTTAGCGAAAACCTGAAACATCAATCGGAGAACAGTTTCGAGTTTCAGTTATTGAAAGTTTGCGGAAAACACCGCCTAACACACAAGAAAACGTAATAATAAAATTGAATAAATAATAAGTAAATAAATTTCAAATTATGATTATTTACATTGTATCTAATTAAACACAATTAAAAATGAATGGGTTAAAAATTAAACAAAGAAAGCTATTCTATTAATTCTCTAAAACAGTTTTTTTATGAAAATTTCTTATATACATTAATTACCAGCCACCGGTATAAAAACGCCACAAATCTATGGGTATACTCGTATATACATACTATTTTTCTGTAGTTGCCTTCTGTGTATGGGTCACTTAACACTTATTATACAAATATCTTTGCTTTGTGTGCTATACGGCCGACAGTATACAAAGCAAAAATATATAGTTGTCTTGCCCAAAATTATGCGTTAAGAAGGTAAAAACTACACCCGAACCCCGTCGAAAATGCTTCTACAAGGTAATTTAGAACAAGTATTTCAAAATTTCAGGGGCGATAAAAGGCATATAATGAAACATTTCTTTACTAATAAACTATTGTCCGGAAATAATTCCGTAACGAAATACAACAAACTTACGGACGTATTGATAATACATAATCATCATGCTCGCTGATCAAAGAAGCAAACACTTTAGCTTCCACATTGAGAATATACGGCATCCGCGTTTCCG
>JAQIWH010003838.1:0-18638 GCA_034695005.1 Cryptops parisi
TTATTCATGGAGTACATGAGTATAAAAACAAGTGGGAAGTTGCTGCCATGCTTGGATGATGTAAAAACCCTTTTTTTTTATAAAAACGGTTTTTTTTTTTTATAGAATGACATGGTTGATATCATAGAAAGGCGTCGACTTTACAAAGGTTAGAAGTAGGGAAATACATTGCAATGTATGGTTTATTTTTCTAACCTGCAGAATAAACTTATAACCAAGTACAAGCAAGTATCAGAAGGTGGACGGGTTACCACGTAACCCGTCTACCACTAAGAACAGTAGTGTAAATACATAAAAAAGAGAAGAGGATTTTGCGATTTCAAGGTGAACCATACTTCTACAGTATGATGCAAAAATATATGGCTGGCCACCTTACATTTTGATGTGCCAGCTTTTCCACATAAGTTATATGTAGACCTCGAATTGATATGCACTAAAAACATGAAAAATATGCATGCAAATATGCACTAAAAACTCTCGAAATATGCACTAAAAACATGAAAATATGTATTCAAAATGTCACAAAACTCCTCAAAATATGCAGCAAAAACATGAAAATATCCAAAAAAAATTCTTGTTTTAGGTGTCCTGCAAAAATACAAAACTTCTAAGCATTTTATTTCAACTTTTTTTAATTTTTATTCCCGTGTTGTAGAATTTGGAATTTCTTGTCGCATAAAATTACAAATATCAATGGGATTGACTAATATAAAATAATAACACATAGCTAACAGATAATAATAATATTTTTTATATTTAACGTCAAATGAATGTATCATGTTCTTGACAAACACGACAAAAGATATTTTATTTTATTGGTGAATTCGTTAGGAAACAATGCATTCCATGTTTATGTGAAGCAAACTTTGCGTACTTTTTCATAGACATTATGGATATTATAAAAACTTTCAAAATAAATACGTTTGCAAAAAAAACTGCACATTTATGTGAGCACAAAATAACTATAGGTGATGTAAACTGGGCTCTGGGAAAGTGTCAACGAAAGGACATAAAACTGGAAGTTCATAAAACTGTTTCAGTATTTTTTTGGATTTTTTTCTTTTCATTCTCCAAGAATTGGTCAGGGTCATAGGCAATGATAGGCATTTGGCCTGAAAAATTATTGAGGATGTATACAAATTATCTGTAACAATGGACAGCAACTCAAACATTAAAAAAAAATCTTGTCAGCCCTAAATTTTGAAAAAAACTTAGGGCTGACAGTAGAAATTTTATGTTGAACTGAAAATAAATGCCAAAATATGCAAAAATATGCAGTAACACCTGAAATATGCAAAATATGCACTAACATCTGAAATATGCAAATATATGGAAAATAAAATTTAGGCATTATACTTGTACAACAATGAATAACATCGTCACAAATTTGGAGGGTGCTGCATATAAACAAAAAAAAACATGCAACTTCATACAAATCCGAGGTCTAGTGATTACTGACAAAGTCTTGGTTTTAAATAGAATTAAAGTACTCAGAATTAAAAGATGTTAAGGCACAGATTTCACCAATATGTTGACAGCGACTTAACAACGTTTAATTCTAAGTGCCTCAATTATCTTATGTCTTCTAAATAAAAACAAATGACAATTGATTTTTTTATTGATTTCTTTTTAAGTCTATTGATTTTTTTCATCAACTGTTCAAGCAAAAGTCAATCCTCTATCATAAACTATCCCAAAATATTCATTGTGTCCATTTGATGACTAGACTCTTTAATATTTATCAAGCTAATTTTTAAATTATTCAGTTTCATTCTTCTGGATTGATACCAGTGATTATGATCTATTTGAGTTACCGGGTATATTTTCATTATTTTATTATTTACCTTGTCAAAAATTGGGGATAGTAAACGCCTCTTCCTGTCCACCCTGGCTACGCCCATAGTTTCTTTCAAACGTAAATCCAGAGTATCATTAGCATTATTGGATTTTATACATATGCGTTTAGTCAGAAGTATCGGTTTGTGGATACAATAACAGATGTTACTTCAGGTTGTATTCTGGTGTACGCTTAGAAAGTTATTCCACTCGTTGTTCACCGATGTAAGAATAATGCATTGAATCGGTAACATTTAAGTGAATTTTTTGTTTATTCAGTTGCTAAGACATTTGTTCAATGTGTTAGCATTACAATTTTTCAATTCACAGCATTGATTGTAAAAGCTGACTAAAATTTTAACTTTTCATTTGTACAGTATCGGTTTTAGAAGGTAGTTTGTTGATCTGGTACTTCAGTACCAGCGTTTCCAGGATTTGGTGCATCAGTTTGTGGGTTTGATACGTTGGAATTATCATCGGTTTGTGGCTCTGGTACAGCAGCAGTTGTTATTTCAGGTTGTACGCTGATTTCTGGTGTGTTCGGTGGCTGAGCCGTGCTGTGCGTGGGTCTGACGCCTTCTACGCAACATTGAAGAGTTGGGTCTTCTGAATCAGGACAGCAGACGTGTTTGCCGTGTCTTGGCATTTCCCAGACACCAATTCGGTGGCAAGGGTGGTGAACAAAATGGCAAGCATGTACAGGAAATTTCCAAGGAAGATACTCTGATTCGTGTACTTCACAGTGCACGACTTCGGGACATTGGGCAGGATGATGGCGGCCTCCGCCTCCACCAAACTGGTCATTTCCTCCGCCAAAGTCGAATGCCACTACAAAAAATATTATTAACATGGTGTAGCATTTTGTATAATTCATTTAGAGTTTAGACAAATAGATAGGATGTGTTGAGAAATGACAGACAGTACAGTAGGAATGCATTTGAAATGAAGAGCTTCGGGCAACATAATGGTAAGCCACACTTTTTCAAAACATGACATTTTTACATCAAAGTGTTCCTCAGTACTGTTTCTAGCTTGTTACTTCACTACTTCCTGGATTTTCCAGAAAATGGCAGCATGATATAGAAAATTGCTTAGTATGGTACTCTGGAGTTTCTCACCAGAAAAACGGCTCTCCTGAACAATTTTAAAAATGTGGCTCATCATTATGCTGCCCGAAGTCTTTCAAATATTCTTTAGGAGAGACGAATGTTTTGTAACTCACCCGCAATGGTTAGGCAAGCAGCTAAGACAAAAAGCATCTTCATTTCTGTCAACTAAAAGACAAATTAAAGCACGTTACTTGAAATTCTTGTACAATTAAAACATGAAAATCAAGAATACAGTAATATTCCACTTCACATTGCTTCACTAATGCGGCGTTTTTTTTACTGTCGTTATTTTATCATTTTGTGCCTTTGCTCCGTACTTAGAGAAGTTTTTTGATGTCGGTAGCAGCGCTTTCAGCTTATAATAAAATATTGATATTGCTTTAATATAAAATAACTACTATAGGCCTATTAGGCGTATAGTATACTTAAGTAGCATATGCCTACATATACAGTACTAATGTTTTTAGGCTTTTGTAAGCATTGACAAATTAATAAAGGCTTTGCTTTGATTTAAAGCGGATTATGCATTTTGTGATTATGCATTAGTTGTCCGGTTCCTAGCCTGCCGTAGTACTTGAGCATGTCTGTAATCCGCATTCTAAATTCTTTTGAATAAAACCGTTCACCTTGTTTGTTTGATGTATCCTGGTGGGTAACTTCAATATGCTGGAGACTTATTAGTGTGAGCATATTAGTGAATTTGAAAGCCGTATTTATACAAAACATGATGTGTCTCATAATATTTTATGTTGCAATGTCAAGCAATTGAAACAGCTGAACGCTGTTCTACGCACAGTCCAAAGTAAATGGGAAAATAATTCAAAATACATATTACAACATGTGAGTGAGTAGGCCTAATGTTACACGGTACCGGTAGGTAATTGTTACAACCACAAGGAAATTATATGGAAGCTATATTAACAAAATCAACGTAAGTTATGTAGCTAGTTGTCAAACTTTTGAAAAGAAAAATAATGACACGTCAAAATTGTGTTACATTTTCTTCAGACAATTCAATTTTTTGTTGGACAATTAATCAATGAAGAAGTTTGTTTGTGTTTCTATTATACTGAAAGCATTTTGCTACCCATGGTGTAATTTGTACACACGTGTCAACAATTTTATTTTACCATATCAATTGGTTATACATAATCCATATATCCAAATCATGTACTATAGGTACGATTAGGTAGCCGTTACAAATTCAAATTACTGTCAAGCCCCGTTTTACACGGGAATGTATTTGAAATTCGCATAAAATGAAGTTTTTTGTTAAACGGGATTGTCATTTTTCTGTTTTTGAATATTTGAATACTCTTTTTATTAGCTTCACTTGTGAGTGAGTTTCAACATAAAAAAACAAGACGACTCGATGGAATTTGATGAATGAGGTGTGCATGGATTCGTCATAGTCTATCGAGTGACACTGACTATATGGCGTCAATAAAAAAAGCAATATGGAGAAACTTATATGGAAAAACCTACATGCCATATGTCCATTATTCTTTAGATCCTCTTACAGTGGATCGATTCGAATGGGTCGATGGATTTTGATGAATGAGGTGCCCATAGATTCGTCTTAGTCTCATGAGTGTCACTGCTTATATGCTGTTCATTAAAAATTAATATGGCGGACGTTATGTTCCAGTATACAAAGAGTAGCTTTAAAAAGCATTTAATACGAGTATAGTGTATTTTGTGTACATTTTTATGTGTACAACATTTATTCGTAAATTTAATGTGAGTTATCATATTGGAAAATCATCCATTCTCTCGCATGATTTTGTGAGCTATTGCAAGTAGGTACTAGGTTACAATTAATTAATTCAAACTACATGATTAATGTAAGCCATCTGTCTACTTTCTTAAACATACATCACCAATGTTAATTGGCTTAACATGTGATAATTAAAAAGCTTTGATTCATTAAAGTCCCTTGTATGCAAATGTGGTATTTTTGGAAGTGATAAATTCTCTCAGGTTCTTGTTATGTGCTTGAAAAATTTGTTATTGTTCACTTTGAATGTATGCCGCAGTACTGCAACTTCAGATATGTAATTTTTAATGTATGCGACGTTGTTAGAAGACAACCCTCGTATAAATAGAAATACCCAATAGAAATATGCATTCAAAAAAGCAAATCAAGTATACAGGTCAGGGTGTAGAAATAATTATTATTTCAGAATATAATTTTAACTTAATACAGTACAACTATCAGTAACCACGTGACCCCTCAGATAAAAGTTCGCATCTCCTGGGTAAATGGCAACCTCGGTTCAGAACCGGTGCTTTAAATCTTTGGACTTCTCGCTTATGATTTGTCATTCATTTCAATTGCTGATTGTTGTTGTTTCGCGTCTCTTTCAAGTGCATTAACTAGGTGAGTACTGTAGGAAATCTTATCATTAATTACATTATTATTACAAAATGAAGATGTGACACTGTGTTTATTAATATACGTTACTTATGTTAAAATCAAATTTATTCAATTGAATACATAATTAACGAATGAAATGTTAAGAAACATGTGAATTGGAAGTTTGTGATGTGCATTTGGCGTCTATCAAAAACAAAACAAAACGTTTATTGGCCTACTCAAATTGAATTATTACTAGCTTTCTCATTTGCTGGTTTTATTATCGTCATCTTGTTTTGTATCTTTGAATTACGTATCTGTGTTTTGCTGAATGGGATATATATACTATGACTTACTCGTATTGTGTTCGTATGTTGTTAATGTATGTTTGAATGTAAGTTGTTCATATCATAAACCTATATTGTCATAACAGAACACCGTTTATTATGATCACATTTGGGATGAGACTCGATTGATTAATGTGACCGACTAAACAGGAAGATAGTGAGTTTTTTATATGTTGATATACGTAAGACCGCAGTTAATAAACAAGTTAATAATAACCTACTAACTAATCGTAGAACTCTTAGGAATTCTCGGTACTTATGGGTTTTCATGGTAAAGATGCTTATGTATGGTAAGAGTGAATTGCCTATCTGTAGTGTCTATGGATATGGATACCAATTTAGGTTATTTTTAAAACAAGAACACTTTTTGAGCTAACCTGAACTGGTAAACAGACCACATAGACAGTTTAGGTTAGTTAAAAACAAAAAAATACTAGCGCCACAAGCGTTACCATGAAAACCCTCAAGTATCGAATTCTTTCTCTGACATGATTCACGTTTACACCGAATTTATATTTTTGAATGATGCTTACTGTGATCAAATTCTGAAACAAGACAACGTCGGTTATTGATACAATAACCGACCAATCATGATAATAACATTGTATATTGATGAAGAACGAAAATATGTGCACAATGAAATTAGAAGTGATGCACAGTATACAAGGTTTTTCACATTGATGTTCCATTATTTTTCGAGATAGATGTGGAACATCTACTTTTTACTTAAACGACCGAAGATGAGGTGCTCGAAATACTTGTGAATTAAAGGTGTAAATAACAAAAACTAAATTCGTTTATGAAACTGAATGGATTATGTACCGCATTAAGTATAGTTATCGATAAACATTAAATGAAGTACAAAATCATATTTAGAAATACAGGGTGTCTACATTGAGATGTAAACTTTTTAATCACATACAGTTTGAAGGTAAATACTATATAACCATAACTAAATATGGACATGATAGTGAACATACTACAGTTTCTTCAAAAAATATGACTTTAATGCACCTTCACACCGCCTCTGGTGGCACGAAGAATGTCTAGGAAGTAGTCTAACTCACGCCATGTGTTGTACAACATTCACTAATATCGACGAATTGTCAGAAATGTTTGAAATTTTCAAACTAAACTTAAAATGCTTCATATTTAAGTTTATTCATAGTTCGAAATTTTTGAACAAAAATGAACGAAATAAACGCGTGTTTTTCACGCACTCTTTTGCAAACCATCGCCAAGGCAGCGTCCAATCGTCAACAAATGAAAATGGATTTTTTTGTTTTATCGAGTTGTCTGTTGTCGTTTAAATTGCGTGTGTTTAACATGTTTCAGACTTTGTTTTTGCATACCACCACACAAGTTACGTGACACCTCAACGTATGAGCTTGGAATCGCCATTCTGGAAGATGACTGACTGCAGCGCCACTGTGGCTCTGACACACAGCACAAAATTCCCACGTAAACTTTCTGCTTTCGTTCCACCAAAGAATGACTTTTGTATATTATTATATGAAAAAATTACCAAGTTTCCAAATGTTTAGATCTCATTGTGGACACCCTGTACAGTGCTGTCAAGAAAATGTAGTTGAATCTCCTTAATGCTGTCAAGGTGAAAGAACGAGAATGAGAACAAACTGACAACATGATTTTGATGCTTGGAATTTTATTTTGGGTATTACTATTTCCTTACATACAAAACCAGTGGTTTTAGACGTGTCAAATATCATACATGTTAAGAGTATTGATAATTTAGATTTTTTCAAGGATTAGAAACTAGATGGAGCTGGGTTTTCGGTTGGTCCAGTTGGAGGTTCATGTGTGTGAGGTGGGTGAGTGTGGTGAGGTGGGTGTGTATGGTGAGTATGGTGGGGTGGGTGAGTATGGTGGGGTGGGTGAGTATGGTGAGGTTCATGTGTATGATGTCCATGGTGATGGTCATGTCCATGGTGGTGGCCATGATGGTGTCCGTGGTGGTGGTGGTGGTGACCGTGGTGTTCAGTAGGGGTTGGTTCAGGTTCAGGAAAACTTGTTGGTGTTTGAGCCACTTAATATACAGTTATTTAATTTATAGATGCATATATACAAGACGAATACAATTTACATAGATCTAAATTCTACTTCTGATATTTAACTAGGAATATCTAAAGACAAACCTGCAAGTGCCACGCACATTGCCAGGAAGAGTAATACTGCGACCTTCATTTTTTTACGAATTTCTTCCTTAAAAAACAAGTGAAAGGAATATTAGTCGACTATTATAGTTTAAGCATAAATTGGAAAAGTTAACTAAAGGTCTCCTGACAGTGTATGTGAGGAGACCTTTAGCTAATCTTTCATTGGTTGAGCAAGAAACTGACAAACTGTAATTTGCGGACATTTGTCCACAAATTACTCCACTTAAACAAAAGAGAGATTTAAACTTTCGACACATCGATCTGAGACTGGCAACGTCCGAGTATAATGGCAGAATATACTATTTTACCTATCAAAATTTTTGTCTGCTTGTAGTAAGTCTCTTTGATGTTGCACACTATATATTATGGAATCGGTTATGACATCGTATCAGAGATCAATTTATGTAACTTTATTTACTCAGTTTTCAAATTTATGAATTGTTGACCGCAGCTAGAATCGCGCCAAGTCAGAGAAATGCAATGATGCGAATGCTGACTTTTCAGTTTTTTTTTAAAACCGTATGTACATAAAAATCATTACTGATAAAATTGGAAAATGTATCAGGTTAAAATGTCACACAACTAGCGAGATATTATGAAATATTACTTGTAATTGGCTTGTGCTCAAATGTAAATTTAATCCAGGGTGTGTGATGTAATGATTGGAAATACTGTACTCATACAAAAAAGTGTTTGTGATCTTATTTGAAATTTTGATCATAGGTTGTGATTGAAGGCTTGTCCGGAATAACGTTGTATGTTACAAAAATTCAATATTGAGATTATTATGGAAAACTGTGCCTCATATCATACCTGTCTAAAATATACATATACGGTATCACTTCGAAATTTGGGCACCTAATATGTGACAATCAATGTGTGGCTGAATACTTTTTTTTGCCATATACTCAAAACCATGAATTGTTACATGCAACATTATTCCGGGCAAGTTTTCAATTATATTTTCAAATTCCATAAAATGTCAAAAATAAGTGTTAATAATTTTAACGGTGTTTATCGTATACGTTGTACAGAATTTGAAACTATAAATTCCACTCTTAACTCCCCGGTCATACAGAAAAAGGCGCAATGCCAGATTTGGACCGCCAACCGCTGATTTAGAGTATCGATTAAATACTGTTTTAGAAAATGTAGAGGATACTTGGGGGGGGGGGGTGTTTAAAGGCTTTGTAAAACTTCAGTAATTTGTAAAAAAATTTTATTTGTGTAACTGTTAAAAAACTCCTGGTGGAGGGGAATTTCGAGATCAAGTATAACTGAAATCTGTAGTACCGGTAACTGAAATCTTCATGCCTGATGTCTACACAAATAGAGTCAAGTTATAATTGATTCTATAAAAATATCCATTGTTGCGAGAGCACTACCGGTAATTTGAGTGTCGAATAACACTCATGATGTATTTAGTGTTTTTTATATCAGATTTTGAGTGTTAAATAAATTTACTAACGTAAGTTAATTTACTAACTAAATTGACTAAGGGTTCTCATAATTAATGACCTGCTTTCAACTTTATTCCACAGTGGAAATGTATGAGCATATCACAAGATCCAGGTTAACTCCGAACTTTTCCGACTTCGAAAGTAAGATGACTACGTTTTTTTATATAATAAACTGTACACAAGCTTAACTACATACACTATGACAAAAACGTGACGGAGTGCCAATTTGGCGAACATACTGAATTGTGTTTCAACTCTCTACTGCAATACTCGTCGAATCAATTTATCATTATGAGCTATTGGTCGACCAAATGACATGGTCATAATCAATCACACACTTGAGCATGTTTCATCCAGGATTATTGAAATAGTAGTTTGATTATTTGTTTTTCCTGACCAACATCACATGACCACCTGAATTTAATGTGTCCACAGCTGAATAAGAATTTAACTAAAATGATTAGTGTGAAAATATTTTTTCACAATCGGTTTCCTAAAACGTGCTGAATTCACAAGAGCGGCACATTTTAGCGAACAAAAAACATAACTTAAAATCAAAATATTTTTTTAGCGATTTATTCAAAGTGATTGATAGTGAAAGTATCAATATTCTGCTTAAAGTTGCAGAACTGGCTTTACTTGTGAAAGATATTGCATGATAGGATTTTTATCAAGAAAAGCAGGATACAGGATCAAGATAATAAATGACAGATAAGATTTCCAGATGTTTAATATTTTTTATGGTTTCATTATCACAAGAGCAGTTAGATAGCCACTTAACCTACATGTTTTGGTTTTAGTTATCTAGTTTGATCGTTACCATAAAAAAACTGATCCCAAAAATACCTGGTAATCTTAAAAGTGCATTACTGAATCCAGCATATGCTCAATTATAGGGTGCCCCAAAAGTCATAACGCCATACCATTTGTTTTGCATATAACTTTCGAACCAATGAAAAGTTGGTGTATTAATAAACAGAGTGATTTGTTCCCAAAATCCAGTAATCCAACAATCTTCAGTAATCCGACACCCGCTGATCCGATATATACGTAGGATTAAAGAAACTCTACTGTACTACTTTATATTGAAGTTGTTTCAGTTTCAACCCTTGGGTCATTTGCAAAAGAAAAATCTCGGATAAAATAAATAAATGAGGTTTTTTTAGCTCCAAAAACTTTCAAATGGGTGACGACTTTTGGGACACAGTATAGTTAATCAACATGTTAGTGCAATGCACAACCAAACAATCCAGAAATTATTTTATTGTGAATTACATACTTTGACGAACTTATACAGAATGAAGCAGTGAAGGGGACGATTATTAAACCCCCATAGGTATTAAAATATTAATTTGTTGATTTAATATTTACCGGATGAAAATATATAAAAAAAATTAATCAAAGGACATTTTTTACTATTTTCTTATATTTTTCATTGTGATTGACTAACTCGGGAGTCTATCCAACAAGTTTATGATAGAAAAGTAAACTCGGTTCGAGCATCTGGGTGTTTTCAGTAAGAAAGCACGAGGTCATCTTCAGGATATTATTTTTAAAAAAACAAAACCGGAAGGAATATTGAAAATGTATTTTGATTAAATTAAATTCTTTGTTATGTACTTTCATGTAGTATAATGTTAAATTAACAAAATAATAAATGGGTACTTTCCGGTTATAGCGAGGCCTGTCTGATGTTTTTATTTGCTTATGGGTTTATTTACTTGGTTATGGGTTTATTTTGCATATTAGGTTAGGAAAAACAAAGAAACGTGTTAAATGTATGATTTTGTTTTGTTTTCCTAACCTAACCTGCAAATAAACTCATAACCAAGTACAAGAAATTAGCAACATCAGACGGGCTCCGCTATAACCGGAAAGAACCAATAAATGTTCAATATGTTCAAAATCCAAAATGTTCAATACCGGCACTTATTATGGCGTTTTAATAATCATCCATTCACTGCCGCACCCTATATGTATATGTATATGTGCACCCTGTATATTCGTTTACACTGAATCTTTATTGAAAAAATTCATGGATTTAGGTAATGGTGATACTCCATTGAACGGTAGTAAAATCAACATCTACGGGCAGGAATACAAAACGAGTAAAAAGCAAATTAGGTGAGATGTGATTACACTGTTATAAAACACTACTAGTAAATAACCCGTCAAAAATGACGGGAAAGTTGTTTATTGCTGTCATATTGCTCATGTTATCTGTCATATTTCATATTGCTGTCGCAATATTCGTTACAGTTATTTATTCATTCAACTCAATATTCGTTTTACAGTATT
The DNA here is from genome assembly GCA_034695005.1 of Cryptops parisi. Classification (NCBI taxonomy): domain Eukaryota; kingdom Metazoa; phylum Arthropoda; class Chilopoda; order Scolopendromorpha; family Cryptopidae; genus Cryptops; species Cryptops parisi. Next base: position 11,584 of record JAQIWH010003838.1, read on the forward strand.
TATTTTTTATTTCGTTTCGTTTTGTTTCGGTTGTTTCTATAGAAACATAACTGGTGAGGAGGAGAAGGAGGAGGAGCAGGAGGATCTTTGTATTTTATATTATAGTAGATTGTTAGAAACATGAAATTAAGAGTTATAATTTATAACTCAAAACCAAATGTCCTGGTTTTTCCCGGACTGTCCTGAATTTGATCTTCCATCATGGATTTCCTTGAGGCTAATTGAGACATCAACTTGTCTTTTGTATCTTTATTCATTCTGGACAATAATTTGTCCCGAATTCGTTCACGTCATTGTTATTCGACAACATTTTTGTGACTAACAAATGGATATTTGTTCAAAATAACAACAACGTCGTCGATAATTATAAAATTTATATTTTAAGTAACTCTAAATTATATTGATAAATATATCGATAATGGAGTAAAAAATGGATAATTTAATTTTCTACTTTTTTTTTTACTTCCCTCCCGCGGTCGATAATTATACCGGATGTCGGAAATTTTGGTAACCTTAAAAAAAATAGAATGTGAAGTAAGTAAACGAAAACTCACTTAAAAGCTTATGGGAAATTATTGGAAATTATTGTAATTAAACTAGTGTCAATTGCTTATAATTTTAAAGTGGGCACAGTAATTAAATCCATGACAGAAATTCTTGATTAATTATCAAGTAGATTTTTTTGTGATATCTGTATAGTATTCAACCGTATCACACTCATGCACAATTTTTTTTCCAGGTACAAGTCTCATCAGACTATTTGATATTAATTACAACAGACAGTGCATTGAAATACTGGAATTGCTAGTTTTGTTTATACGTACTAAATTCACAAATAATAATATAAAATTATTTTATTGCTCATGCAAGGTTTTCGTTATCAATTTCCCGGCAAGCAAAATTTGAATTAAACTCCACTGTTAGATTTGTTTCAAATTGATTTTCAGCTTCAGTGAATGTGTTGCACTAGAAATTGCAAAATTACTTCATGAGCATTTGAATTCGATGCAGAGCATTTGAATGTTGGTTAAAGGGTGCTACCAAACACTGTATAAAGTTTCTGTAATAAAAATATTGATTGATTGGGTGATTGCTAGTTTTACATCTGTTTGTACTACAATTCATTTGGCTTCTCATTTACATTGTAGTGTTTCAAATTTGAACTATGTTGTATATACAGGGTGGTGCAAGAGTCAGATTACAGTTTTGAATAGTGGATAACTATATAATGTTTCATAGAAACTTTGAGACTTTACAACTGAAAACCACGATTGATGTACAGGGAAAGTTACACTGGTTGGAATAGTTATTAACTTTACATTTTTTACTAGGCATTTTAATACATTTACATTTTTAATAGGATTACAAAATAATAATAAATTATTATATTTTTTTATTATGTAAGAAAACTTGTTATGTAGTAATGTTATGTAAACTTGTTATGGTTTTTTCTACCCAGAAAAATTGAGCTCTTTTCAGTGCATTTTCCATAACGTTTTGCAGTGTATCTGGTTCCATTATTGTACAATTTTAATACATTATCCAGATTTGAAGATTTTCATCATAAATTCTTGAACTTTTGTCAGTTATTAATAAAAAGTGAGTAAAAAAATTAACGTTACCGTATTAACTATTCAAACTGTAGAACTATATAATTTTTGCATCACCCTGTAGTTCACTTCATTAGCCATGCAAATGGTTACTGTACGTTATTCGGTGCATAAATTGCCTGCATTTGCTGTTTTATCTCCATTTTTGCGCTATCATTGTTGTCATGTAAAAATAAGTAGGTACACAAACAAATATCAAGGAAAATTATTATTAACTATCTATCTTTTGCTTGCAATAACATTGGTATGGATAGAATACTGATGAATGGTGCAACTTCCTTCAAACTTAATTCAAAAAAACATCCTGTTACATTCTATTTTGCTAATATGGTAATATCACCCTGCATGATATCAAATGAGCTCAACCCTGTGTCTCAACCACAACAATATAAATAAACACAGTACGGTAACGTTAGAATTCAGTCATCTAGTCATTAATAGCTTGTAGCACCTGTCACAGGTGTGTTGAGAAAAAAAACAACTTATATCAGATAAAAGAAAAAAGATAAGCTCACTTATCACGCCCTATAAACTCAGCCACACTTGGGTTTCATCAGGCCGTGTGAAGAGTTTTAATTCTGAAAACATGGAAAAACACAGGACCAAACATAATACTTATGTGGAAATTGTAATTCTGCTATTGCCAATGTTTTGCTCTCCAAGTTGGTCAGTTCAAGTTACACGTGAAGGTCGTCTAGAACATATAACCGTTGCCCTTGATCCTCACCTGGACGAAGGTCGAGCTGAAGAGTTAATTACAGCGTTACAGGTAAATTTTCCTTTCATTCAGTTTTGTCAAAGTATTTGCTTTCGTTCAATTTTTAAATCATTTTCTTGAATGAGCGATGCGTTGAATCATGTTTAATGTTAATTTTTGCAATGGTAGCCTACTTATAATGCGGTGGTGAGATTCAACTTTTTTCCTCTGTAAACAACAGGTATATTTATTACTACTGCAATTCATACATAATACATACAAACTGTTTACTTCTATACAATACAGTACTAATAAAATGCTAATTATGAGCTATAAAATAAAAACCAAACAAATGAAAATGCAGTTTTGACAATTCTATGTTGCAGTTTTAAATTACTTTTTCATGCTTAGTATCGGGTTGAATATGTATTTCAAATTAAGTGTTACATGGTTGAAAAAGTTTCAAATCACAGATGCAACTTAAAAGCTGCTGTTCAGGAATTTTTATGGTGTACACATTATAGCAAAATACAAGCAAAAAATCATAATATTTCATTGGTCACCTCTTTTTGCGTACTAGATATTCTATTGTGTAGCACGCAATAGGATTTAAACATTAGGTTTAGATAGTTGCTGAAAATTTTTTATGATAGTCGTTTTAAATTATTTTTCATTGGATTTTCAAAAGCGATGTGCAGCAAGATTTGGTATCTTTTTCATTGTTTGTTACAGTAAAGTACAGTTTTTTGTTGCACTATACCAATAATACCAATCTACTATAATACTTGTCAGTTATATGTTCATAAAATTACAATCAGATATATACTGTTGGGCGAGGGTGAATCAAAGAGTAACTTGTACATAAACTTAGTGGTATTTCTGGTTTGTGTTGCAGTTAAAATTGTTGGCACATAATGAGCATGTTGTACCAGTGATGGGACAAGTTTCAGACTGTACTACCAACGCATATTATTCAAACTTGAAATTAAAGTTAGAATAGTAGTTACAGTAGTATTTACAGTATAGTCTATTCTATGACCAATAGTCCTTATGACCAATAGTATATGACCAATAGTTCTATGACCAATAACCCTATGACCAAAAGCCCATATGACCAATAGTCCTTATGACCAATAGTCCTTATTACCAATAGTCTGTGACCAATAGTCCTATGACCAATGGTCCCCAATTCACTTATTGTGTGCGCAGTTTTCATTTCATTTCTGTACGGTACGTCCAGTCAATTATTATCACAAATTGGACTATTGGAGCTGTGCAGAACAATTGGTTTGTTTGTTTTTTTTGTGCTAAAACGTCTAACGTGCACTGGGATTCATCTACTCTGTACGGTATACGAGGAAAATTCAATGTTTCGCCAAGGCATTGATGCAAAGATGCGGTTAAACAACACTGGAATTAAACAACACTGCGGTTAAATAACACGGTTTTACAGTATGGTATCGAAAATATAATACCACGTTCAGCTAAATGTTTACTAGTCATTGGGTGACTGTTGAAAAGTAAATAAGGGTGTACTTTAATTTACTTTATTACGAACCAGGTGTGATCTAAAGACGTAATACAATAAATTATCAAAAATACCTTTAGATTAACATAGTTTGGGTGTGCCTCTCAAAACCAAATACCTATCTTAACATAGTTTGTTTGAGTGTACTGTACTGTACACTGTATCCTGTTGTTTTGTTTTTATTCATATGAACAAGTTACTTTTTGATCCACTCTCATAATACTCTGACAACTATAATTCCATTATTAAAATGTCGAAACAGTGTTTATAGTTTAAATTAGCTTTTGTTTATTTTATAATAAAACAAAAACCAAATATACAGGGTGAGACCTAATGTGACATATTATGAAAACAAAGCATGTGACGAACAAATGTATTTGACAAACATTGTTTGCACATGAGAGGTCTTTCCAATGGTGTTATTTTCATTGATCTTGAAATTAATTTGATACAATAGAATATAAACAGTAAAAGGTATCCTACCCCTACAACAGCTTCTTTGCAAGTTTCCCTATTCAGTGGAGTTATTTTAGTTTATAGTATCACGGATCTTTAAATTCGTACTTAAATTAACCATGCAACAATTGAAATTACTCTACTGAATAGCATGAGTGACTTGCAGAAAAGCTGTTGTGGGGTAGAGTGAATTTTACCAAGGTTGTATAGAAACAACCTTGCTTTTACTGTCTAAGACTATTGTTGTATCAACTTTTATTTCCGTTGCATTGTTGGAAACGCAAGTGGATTCTGACTAAATGGACTCGTGGCTACAACTTTCTGAATATGACTTGATAGCTACGACTCACTGTTTTCGGTGTAACAATGGGATTTTCGTAAAAATTAATTTCAAGGTCAATTAAAATAGCACCATTGGAAAGGGCTCTTATATGCAAACAATGTTTGTCTAACTCATTTATTCGCCACGTGTTTTGTTTTCATAATATTTTGATGTGTCACGTTAGGTGATTCACCCTGTATACGTATAACTTAGCTTCAAAAACTATGTAACTAACGAAATTTTACAAATATTTTGCTTGCTGACAACGTTTTTTTTACGCATTATCTTTCAAAAGAGCTTGAAAGTGTTATCTTTCTAGTACATCGACAATACATTGATCTCTTGGCAAATTAATTCATCTAAGTTTGTCAGCTTAATTTGAGATTGTCACGTTAGTTGATTAAAGAGAACAAAGTACCAGATGGTTAATTCGTCCATCGAAGCTTTAAGACGAAACAATCTCAGTCATAATATGTTGCCTCATCCCATTTGTGTTATACACCGGTAGCTTTTGAATCAACGAAAGAAAACGCAGACTATAAATTTGAATATTTTGTTTTATTTAATTTTATAAAATTACACTAACAAATACAGTATGTCCAACAAATGGTTTCCTTTATTTCGGTTGACAAACTATATTTTTTTTAGCATTTTCCATGGCACTGCCTGAAGTATTTTCTGATAGATTGCTATTCAGCTTGTATATGTTCTTTTAGATCGGCAGAAATGTCTTGTTAACCGATGTACACTTTCCCTTCAGATATCCCCACAAAAATAAAATTTATGAAATATTTCCATATTGAAAATGTACGAACTAAACCTGTAGAATCTTAAATTAATAAACCTACACTATTTCAAATAGGATAGTGACTTGTGGGACACTGTATATTGTTCAACAAGTATAAAAGTTTGAGAACACCTGTATAGTTATACAGGTGTTCTCAAACTTTTATGGACTGTGACCCACCATTTTATTACAAACATCGGGACCCATCTAGCTTATATTGTGAAAACAAAGTGGGGAAGGAGGTAAATTATTTAATTTTTTATATTTAATATACTTTACTGTCATTACTAGCCCTACGATTGATCAAACTAATACAGTGTGGCAGCACTGTAAATTTTAAATCTAATTTTTACTTTAACTATTTATGTTTTTTTATAGGCCCTACTGAGTAACTTAGCAATTGTATAGTTTTCGCGACTCACCAAAAATCGGCTTGCAATCCCACCAGTGAGTTTGGCCCACACTTTAAAAAAACCTTGTAAGGTATTATATACTGGGGTAATTGTAAATTATGGACTGAGGATTGTAAAGATATTTATAATGTTTGATAAGCATAAAATTTATTACCATTATCATATTCTAAGTATATGTTATCAGTATCTGAGCAATAATCCAGGTGGATCATTATGACAGTCAGTTTCTCAACCTTGTAAGTGCTGGTTGAAAAATAAACATCAAAATTACTGTAGGTCTATATTGGTTACCTGGTGTTGACCTAATCTTGGTTTTAATTAAGGATGGGCCATTCGAATCTTGAAAAATATTCGAAATTACGAAAAGCTTTCGCAATCTCGAATAATTGAGATTCGACAACTCGATTCTTCGAGCTTTTTTCGTCAACCGAATCTTTCGAATCCTCACCTACAAAACCGTTAACACTTTGGAAAAATTAGTTTTAACTTTTTAATTGACGTCCAATAGAAGCGTTCACAAACTGTGGTTTTATATTGTTTATTAGCATAATGTGTACAATGAGTATCTGTTTAATTGAAGGCTTGCCCGGAAGAACGTTGTAAGTGACAAAAAAACAAAATTGAGATTATTATGAAATAAATGTTTCTCATACATTGGCTTAGCTATTAGTGGTGTTATCACCAGATAGAAAATGAAACGTGTTTGTTACCTTTTATTTAACTTGGCTTGTCCGTTTTATGTGTGTATGTATGTATGTGTGCACTTCAACATCTTTGCGGTCTATTTTGACCTACTTCCCGATAACTCAGAAAGCTGAAATTTGAAACGTAGACAGAGTCCGCGGTACATTTATTTCTATTGAATTTTGACGGATCGATGTCATGTCTATGTTGCGTAAATGTCACGTGAAGGTGGAATTTTTTCGTGATGTGCTGCAAAAATGCCATTTTTTGTTGTTATTTTGCTATTTATTAACGTTGGTACCAGGTACTTGGCCAGATCAACACTGTTTATGACCATAAAATTACATGCATAAATGCAAAGTAGTACAAATGTACGATTTACAAACCAAATATAAAAAATTGGAAATCCTCAAATAAGTAGGTCAGATAAGCCAATAAGGATTGTTTATGATAGGCGATGCACATGGCAAAATATAGATTCACTAGCTTTAAACCCGTCAACTTGACGGGAAAGTTGTTTAAGCTCATATTGCTATCGCAATATTCGTTTTAGTTCTT